>NC_051165.1:132252783-132470283 GCF_013339725.1 Rhipicephalus microplus
TCATTGACTGACTGACTAATGGTGATTCTCCCGTCAAGACAAACGACCGCGATTCCGGGCAAGGCGATTTTATCCTGTTCTTCTCTTAAGCCTTTTGTCAACAGGATTTTGCAGCTTTTCTCACTTTTCAGGCCACTTTTTCAAGACGCTAAATGAAAACACTCAGTCAACATGCAGTGTTTTGCCTCACACTGAGAGGTGGTACAGCTGTGGAAAAAAATGGTGGTTGGGTTCTCACAAACCTTCCACCGTTCAAAGTGCCCATGGCTAATAATTTCTATTTTATGACAGTGCCTGCTCTGAATAAAAATTTTTCATAGATCTGAGTGCCACACTTGAACAAATATCTCCCAATGGAGCATCTTTTAGAATAATTAGGGCATGTAAAGGTATCAGGTTTTCACATTGTTAGCAGCATTCAGGCTGTTCTCTCCGTAAAGCGATGTATTAGAGGACACTCTGGAGCACATGTTTCTTCATGCCTCTAGCGACTCTGCCTCTGTTTTCTCGAAGACCCTTATAGTAGTCCCTGTCAGTGGCTCACTGTATTAGGGTGCGTGTAATGCTCCTACGGTGGTGCTCATCAGTGGCTGACAGTGTTACCACGTGTTTGTGTGCAGCTGGAACTGATAACAGAGCTGCTTGGCACTCCCCTTCTGGAGGACATGAAGCACGGTTGTGAAGGTGCCCGTGCCCACCTTCTACGACGTCCCACCAAGCCGCCCTCCCTGGCAGCCCTGTACACCCTCTCGCCGCAGGCAACGCACGAGGCTGTCCACCTGCTCTGCCAAATGCTTGTCTTCAACCCTGTATGTGCACATTTCTCTCTCCATCTCTCTCTCTCTCTCTGGCTGATGCATTGAATGAGTAAGCACATAGGGATGGAACGTACACAAGTGTAAGATGATCCACTATGGCAGCTGAATAGCTACGTTATTGTGCTGGTCAGTCAAAGGTTTGATCCTGGCCATGGCAGCCACATTACTGAGGGAGTGCACTGAAGAACCCAGTGTACAATAAGGGCTGCTGCGGCATGCCTCATAATAGGATCAAGATTTTGGCACATAATGTCCCATAATCAAATATTCGAGGTTACACAGTAAGTCTCTTGAAAAAGTATGAAAGTAGCCTGACCTAACCTTTCCACCATGAAAAACAGGCGTATCATATAGCCAAAACTGTGCATTAAAATGTCCTGCTAAGGTAGGTAGAATGTCATCTTGTTCTCACATGTGTTGCTCTTCATGGCATACAAGCTAGCAGCTGTGTGGATGGTGATAACTAGAAGCCGGATTTATAGGCACTATAAAACCGGGCTTTAGGCACCAAAAATGGGCGGGCAAAACACTGTTTTAAGCCCCTAAAATCGTAAACATAGGCACAAAAAAAACTTAGACAAAATACTAGTTTTCGAAAAAAATATGTGTGACAAATTCTAGTTTTCAAAAAAAAAAAATATGTGTGGGATCTGTGCCTACGGAAAGAAAGCAAACACGAAAGTTTTAGTTTATGATAGTACAAAGGCTCCAATATTTTAGCATAGCCATTCATTTTTCTTCTCAGGGTTTGCAGAATACGGTCTCTTCTTTTCTAGTACACGATGGTGAGTTAAGTGTCCATTGTCGAATGCACACGCTTGTGCATCTCTTTCTTTTCGGCGCTGCTCGGATAGGCAACACTGGAGCAAATAGCCCGAGCGCTAATAGGCTAGAGGAGTCTTTTTGCCTCGTATTACCTTGGTCTAACCACATAGGGTCACTTTCTATTCTCTTTGGGAACACGTTTTAAAGGGCCTTCCACCAGGTTTCATAATTTCGGCAATAGGAATGCATGCACTGTGCGCTCACGATCTCACCTGCCAAGATTTGCAATGATACCCACCCCAAAAGAGGTGAAATGTCAGATTGAATGCTGCTTGACCTTTCTCTCACGGGCGGGAGTCCCAACATGGTGGAGGTGACGTATATAACAAGGAATGGTCCTGCGTTTGTCAAAGTAGTATGTGACACTGCGGGAATTATTCGAGGCGACGTGTGCATGCAATATGTGCTATCTGTTGCCTAAAAAGAAGTATGAAGGTTTACAGAATCATTAAAACATACAAACGGAATCTGTGCATGTGATTTTTTTTTAGCTTCATATCGAGCGAGATGCGAGACTAAGCTGCTTCCATTTCGTTTGGGTTAGTGTTTTCACCGTTCTCGCATCATGCTGGCACCAGCATTCACAATACTTGGCGTATTTTTGGTGCATCATTCCTTAGAACAGTTCCAGCAATGCGACGCTGTGTATTGTGGTAAGAATACACTATCCATGCCAGTCTCTTCAAATGTGCCCGCATGGAGGGATCCATTCCACAGAAACAGGCAGTACAATACAGAGAATGTCACGAATATGTAACCTTGCGTGGGCATGACATGTTGATTCGTCTGCATCGTGTGATGTTCTGGCTCCAATAACGAAGAAAGCAGGGAAGAAAGTTGGCTTGCGAAGGTTACACCGGGGCGAGTGGCAGAGGTTTCAAGCTCATCTCCTCCCATCATGCTTTCGTGCCTTGTAATGAGCCAATTAGAAAATATAGCTGTGCAAAGCTTTTCATTGGACACGCAAATAATTCCAGGCGCTAAGTGAAATTTCCTATATGAGCCATTGAAGTGCCGTTTAAGAAGTGAATGACAACCAAAACACTTATTTAAAAACCGCTTGGACATCTTTTATTTACCTACACTCTACTTTCCCCAGATGACACTCCATGATTTTGCATTCGCTCTCCATCGTCCTGCAGCTGCACAGAAGCACCTCCTGTTCTCTACGCTTGTGAGCAGATGTCGGGGTGATGCCGGGCGGACGATGCAACGCGGATGAAAACATGTGTAGAGGCTAAGAGGCTTTGTAGACTTGACAATGCTGAAAGGAACTTATGAGATGAAGTATCGGTCGCACCCCATCTGAAAGCTCAATCTTGACTGGTGACTTGAATACCGGTCTCTAACTGTACTCGAAAGCAAAATTTGAGGTTAAATAGCATTAATATAGCCACCGATATTGAAAACAGGCATTTATAGGCAGTGAAAGGAATTCGGCCACAAATGTCAAGAATAGGCATTGATAGGCACTATAAAAACACTATAAAAGCTCTTCTTAACCTCTAATTCATGCTCATATTTCAAAGTGGCATGATAGGAATGTCATAAACAAAATAGGCATTTGCCTATAATCCGTTCTCTAGTGATAACACTGGTACAAAGAGCTTGCGATGCTGTGTCCAAACCACGAGTTTAATGCTGGGCTGCAGAATGGCACCACCAAACCTAATGTTTGCACGTACATCTCTCAGCAATGGGGCATTCCGTATACTGCCATATTTTCTTGCAGTGTCCTTAGTTGCTCACTTTTCTTTTGTAGCTGCAGACAGACGCTTACCGTATTTACTCGATTCTACCGCGCCCTCAATTGTAACGCGCACCCGGTTTCCACGACAAAAAAAAGAAAAACAAGACATTGATTGCTACGCGCACCCATTTTTCTCGTTGGCCCGCACGATCACACCACTTGAAAAAACTACTCCTTTCGGGAGCGTCTTCTATTTAAATATGAAGTACGGCGGAAGCTTGTGCCCATCTGACGTGTAACAGAGCATTGCCATCGCTGTAGTTTTACCGTGGATCGATGTCAGCACGCGAACTTGCTTCGCCCCCTTCTCGACGGTTGTGGTGCCAGGCATGTCGAAGTAAAGAGGCGTCTGATTGGCATTCCCGATTTGCCCAAGGCAGGTAGCCGTTGTTGTGCTGCAAGTTTAGGACGAACCTCTGAAAACTGTGAAGCTTTTTCATCGTACTCCTCCAGAAACTTTTTGCATATGCCCGTTCGCTTTCGGAGGGAAAAGCCTTTCCTCGTCATAAAGTTAGTTAGCCAGCACCTGCTCGCTTTCAACTGGCTCCGCATTAGCCCTTTTTCTAAGGCTAACTGCATAGCCCGCACTTGGAGCAGTTCTGTCGTCATGGGCCGCTCGCTGCTCAAACACATACTCGCCGAGCAGCTCTTCAATTTGCGGAAACCGACCCTGCTGTGGTCTACTGAAGCCTTTGCGTGAAGCTTTTCTGTCGACAATCTCGCAGAACACCTACACAATCTTCTGCTTTTGTTTCTGCCAGTCCCGCACGCACGTTTCCGGAACTTTGAACGACCGCGATGTGGCCCGATTTCCGTCCGTTTCTGCACACATGACTTTTCTTTTAAAAGCGGCATCGTGGTGCACTCGAGTTTTTGGAGTCGGCCCTTCCATGCTGTCGATGCTAATGCACTACAAGATGACGAACTCCACAGTACACGTACGAAGTGCCGCACATGGGAAACACATAGGCAGAAATGGCCGCCGCGCCATGCCGACGCACGTAGGGGGCGGCCATTTTGAAAATGCCAATGGCAAGGGAATGGCCGTATTCATTTTTTTTTTTCGTACTCGATTTTAACGCGCATGCGATTTATGAACTCGCTTAACCGGAAAAAAGGTGTGCGTTACATTCCAGTAATTACGGTAATTGTTTTGTTGCATTCATGCAACTGTAAGCCCAGTATGATTGAAAGTGCACAAAGCTATTCCTTTTTGTTTGATCCACTGATCCATCGATGGGCAGCTGCACCTGCCATTGACACAGGGTGCACCTTTGCACATTGAAGTGGTTATTCCCGCTCAGTCTTGAAATTCTGCTCTACTGGTCACTACACCCTGTGACAAAACATTTATGGTAAAGCTACAGCTGTGCGCTAACCACACTGACGCAGGACAAGCGCATCAGTTGTGCGGATGCCCTGTCACACCCCTACCTGGAGGAAGGGCGGCTGCGATACCACTCGTGCATGTGCCGCTGCTGCCAGAGCACACCGGCAGGTCGCTGCTATGTGGCTGACTTTGAGCCAGTTGCACCACACGCCTTCGACGACTCCTTTGAGTCGGAACTTCTGTCTGTGCACCAAGTGAAAGGTGAGTAGGTTGTGGTTACAGTTCTTATCGTAACAGCTCTGAGGAAAGCAAGCATTGGGTTCCAAGAACGGTAGGGTATCCTGAACGGACTATAGTTGTACATTAACTGAGAATAAAGAGGTGTGATAAGCAGTGAATGTTGAAACAACAGTCACCTATGTCAAAATTTTTAAATTGTGATAAGCTACCTTTGCCATTAGTTATTCAGTGATGCTATGTAGAGCTGTATTTAGAAGCAGACATGTCAGTATTGGAGGTCCAAGTGCCTTCCATCGTAGCTCAATTGGTTAAGCGTCTGACTTGCAATTCGATGGTTGCAAGTTCAGATGCCACCAACAAAAAGGGCGAATTTTCATCTACACTAGTCATTTCCATTTATGACACAATTGGTACACTACTGTTAAAGACTAATTATCATCCTCTATGCTTCTCTGGCCGGATTTTCTATTAGATTCTTGTGGTTGTCTAACATATCTCCCAGAAAAAATACTTCACCGCCTTTAGAACAAGACATATTGACTGCGTTGCTTACAAATGCTCCAACAAGGTAGTGATCCCTGAATTCACGCATCCAGCTTTTAGATTCGATGGGCTGATGGTTTTGTGCATGCTACATGTGGTAATGTGGTGCATATATTGTGAATGATCAAAGCAGACAAGTCACAGTTGTTTTTTCACTCTTCACGCAGAAAAACTGCACAAGTTCATTCTGGAAAAGTGTGCCACGTCAAACCGGGTCCCACTCTGCATCAACCCTCTTTCTACTGCTTTCAAGAGCTTTGCTAGGTGAGAAGTGCTGCTATTAGAGATGCCACTAAACAAGCTGCTGGCATCGCTGCCTGCACAGTTTGCACACAACTACGGAGAAATCTCTTACGGGTCATTGTGTGCAACCGCACACAATGTTGCTCTTGCACTGTCATGCTTGCTCAAGTGTCGTGCATGTTGTGCTCCTACTTTTGCTGAAGGTAATTGCAGCATAACCTCACTACGACAGACCTCCATAGTGATGAGGATTTTGGTCTGTTGTAAAAGGAGTATGTAAAAGGAGGAAGTGTTCCTACAACATACTTTTCTTGAAACGCCTGCCAATAGGGTGAAAATCATTGTAAATGTCCCCCTGCCCCCCCACTCCCCGAAAAAAAAAGCTGCTATTAAAAAAAATATATAGCTTCGCATTAGCACAACTGCCTTCGACCGTTCTGGGCTCGTCATAAAATACTTCGTAAAGAGCATTCACTATTCAAAAAGCAGATGTTTGAAATTAATTTTGAGGCCTCCGATTGGCTGCTTCTGCCATGTTGATCTAGTACGCCTCGCCATTGTTCCGATGCTCATCCCGAGGTAGGCCTCCAGGATAGCTTCGTCTCCTTCTTGTACATCGGGGCTGTCTAAAAAGGCGCTAATTAGTGACATTCTTGCACTCGTTCTGTGTTCACGAGTCAATGATAATTCAGGGTACAATGACACCTTACTTAAGGCTGCCACATTCAGTTCAGTCATCAGATTATAATCGCATGTCGCACTCGTTGCAAACATTGCACACGCGCATTTCGAACTGACTGTCATAGCGTTCACTCGCTTATCAGCGCTTTGCACCTTGTGACGAAGACAACCGTGGGACTAGTCTGAATTCGCGATTGAGCATGTTGCACTTTGAAAAATCGGGTACCACGACCATGCACATCACAACTGTGCCATCTGCTTGAAGTCATAACTAGGCCCAACTTCGTCCCGAACCTAAAGGGCAAGACAGTGGTGCTTGCCGGTATGCGAACACGAAGAAGCCGTGTTGTACTTTGTCGCAAGCAACGAATCACGTCGGCCGCTGGCTCTTTAGAACCGCTAATAGCCATCTCGCGCATTGGTATGACACCCTGGCCAAGCTCGCCACGCACCGACCGCTCAGAACAGTGGTGGCAGCGACCAGCAGCACGCATCAGCCCTCAACACACAAAACCAAGAACGCTGCGCACAGATTTTTCGTCACGGTTAGCTGGGCATAACTAATAGTCAACAGACTGGAGATCGTCAACAGACTGGAGTGACCTTTCGTTCTTAAATGGGTACGCCGATATCCTTGGCGCTATTCTCGTCCCGAAAGTATGCCGAAAGATGTTTGAAGTCCCAAGTCATACAATTTATGATGTGTGTGGTAGAAAAGTTCGCTGTGAGGGAGTCTTGACCACCTTGCTGGCCTCACATTTTAGTCAGTTATATCCGAATCAATGTCCGTTGTACCAGAATCTATTGTAAACAAGCTCAATCAGTGGAACAAATAGGAAGATCAGTATAACGCTACCAGTTAGTATGTAGCGTCCAAATGTCTGTTGTAAGCAGATCTGTTGTAACCGAGGTTATACTGTACTGTGTGCTTTTCCTGCTGATAGGTTGTCTCATTCGCTGATAGGTTGTCACTAGTACTTTTTTAACATCCACATCAGAGACTGAATGGTTAACAAAGGTCGGGTCCTGGCTGACAGCTCCGCAGGTGCTGCTGTCATCCCGATGTACCAAGTTACTATAAAGTTCAAACTGTCTCATAGGACAACATCCACAGCAGCGGAGTTTGCCGCCTTACGTGCTGCTATACTTTATATAACAGAAGCTCGGCCTCTAAAACTGGCTGTGTTCTGCGAATCTAAGGCATCCCTTCAGAGCTTGCAATCAGTTTTGTGACAAAGGGTGCATTAACAACTAGTAAATGAAGTAAGAGAAGTGCTTCACGAAGTTTTATCGAAAGGACATGATGTGGTGTTCCAGTGGTTGCCGGGACATTGTGGCATTGTCGGTAACAACCTTGCTGATGATGCTGCCTGCTCCGCCCACGCGGACACCCAGACAACCCCAATACCCTTGTCGAGAACTACCTACATAAATTGTACCCATCGAAAAAAGATCCAAGTTCCATCGGACCTCTCCCACAGGGATGCAACTTTATTGTGCCACCTGTGGTTAGGTGTAGCTTTCACGAAGGCGTACTCCTTTTTTTTTTCGCATAGGAATGGTGGATAGCTCCAGATGTGAACCGTGCGATACTGACGAGACAATAGAACATTTACTGTGTTCATGTGAGCGTTTTCCAAGCGAACGCAACTTCCTACACAAAACGTTACAGAAACTAGATAGTAGACCTTTTTCCGAAAAGAAGATCCTTGGTTCATGGCTCTACGCGTCGCAGGCCAGCAAAGCAATGCGAGCATTGCTAGGTTTTCTAAAGACGACTGGACTATGTGACCGCTCATAAGCGTGCAATGGACAAGGTCACATCTACACACACGTTGCCCTTCACTTCTCCTCTCTTTCTTCTCTTTTAATCTCCTCACCCTTTCCCCCAGTGCAGGGTAGCAAACTGGACGTGCGACTGGTTGACCTACGTGCCTTTAATTTCTTCCATTCCTCTCCTCCCTGGTGCAATTAACACACGCTTGAATCGTAAAGAACTGGGTGATGCGGCGCTAGATGTAATACCACGAAGAGAGGCCTTCTTTCGTCTTTGGATGGGTAAACTATGGCTATAACGATAAGGACAGTGCATGAAATCTGCTGCAGAGTGAGCACTACAGCTGGAGTGTTGTGTTGTCTGCGTGGCAGCTTGCTTCGGTCTCTAGTGACTGTCACAAGCCTGACAGCCGGTGTCTTTGCTGGCGCAGTTCGACGGTGGCACACCCTTCTGAGCTGCCTCCGTCGCCCCACCAGTGGGAGTGACACGGGCGTCCTCCCCTGCACCACCCGTGACCCTTGCTGTTGCCAGCATTGGGGGCCCAAAGGCCGCAGCAGCCGCCGCAACTTCACCGGCGCGTCGTTCACCACTGCTGCGATCACTGTTGCCACCATCACTGCCCGTCAACAGTGGCGGCTCTGCTCCCTCCTCGGGCCCCCCAGTGGCAGCAGCATCACTGTTGAGCCAACTCGGCTGCTGCCCGACACTTTTGGCACCAGTGCGAGATCGGCTGCTGTCGACTGTCTCTCTTTCACACACACGCACACGGGATTAGTGTTGATGGGGAGGCCTCTCGGCTTTAAGGGTGCGAGTCGAGGCGGCGGGAGCTTTTTCTTTAATTTGGGGTTGTCTATCTGTTGAGCGACTCGGCCGCAAACGCTCGGAAAGAAGCTTGCAGCTGTCTTGTGATGGGCCAAGAGTATGTCCAGCTTTGAGGAAAGGTACAAAACGGCTCTGCAGTAGGAGCCAATTTAGTAGGAGTCAAGGCTGGAATACGGAGTCAAGGCTGGAATGCGGAGTCGCTTTTACTATCTTTTTTTTCGGTGACACCTGCGGGATGGAGGAAGAAAGCGATTTGCTTTTCTTTTCTTTTCAAGCTTCACTCTTGCCTTTTATCACCGAACGCTTTTCTCTTCTCCCTTTCCTCCATTTTCGTTCAGTGTGTTGTCTTGATGGCAGGATTCCCAACTTTTTGCAAATCCTGCTGCATTCTACTTCGGATTTCTTATGGAGGCCCTTATGTAATTTGGTTCGTGTACGTGAAGATGATGGGCGTTTGTGGCATCGGGAAAGAAAGGCGCTGGAGTTAAGTCCATCTGTCTCTCGGTATTCGGCTCGGTGAAATTTGTCAGGGGACCATCGCGCAGTGCGAGAGGTTTTTGGGACGAATTTTCACGCAATGCAATGCCTGGCCATGTGTCGCTTGCCCCAAGCAAGTGTAGTCAACCCGTGACGACACACCTTTCGTCGGCACTCCAAGCCTCCTACCCAAGGTGTTCTTCTCTTGGGGACTTAGTAAAGATAAAGAGAATGCGAATATTCATTTCACCCACCTCGTTTTCCTTCCTGTGTGACATTGTCCTGCTTTCTTGACGTCCTCATTATCGTAGAGGGATTAGCATGTCCCCCCCCCCTCTTTTTTTCTTTTCTTTTGTCGTGTCCCCGTGTGAGCATGGAGCTGTCTGCAAGTCATGGTTGTCTGTGGGTCATGTGTGGGGAGTACACAGTTTTTTTAAGTGTGCTTGAGTATGTGTGTATTTGCATGCCACATTTTTGTATTTGTTTGATATGAGAAACTTGCCATAGGGGGTCTCTAAATAAAAAAAAAAGTACAGTCTGGGAGAAAGCTGTTGTAATGTCTTACTGTGATAACTGACTGTCGTTTCCCTTCTATGTGTGTGTGTGTCTTTTTGCACGCTTTCACCCTCTGTAAAGGCCCAATTTGGTAGTACCTTTCGCAACAGTCTCCCTCGGCCAGCTTACTTGCTGAAGTATGTGATCAAAGTGTCATCTTAAGCTAACCGACCCCGAGATTTGTTTCGGCACGTGGCTACCTTCACATTCACTGCTTTTAAGTAGTCTCGTATGTCGGCAATTTTTAATATTGCTGTAAACCTTGTGCTCTTGGCACTTGCCTAATGTAATGCTGTGTGATCCGTAGTTAGCACTCCTAAAGCATTCAGAAAACGAAGCCTGTTCGAACCTGAAGAAACCCGGTGTTCGCCAAATCGGATATATATCCTTATCATGGTAGTGATGCCAGCCCTGTGCTGCATTCTGCTAGTTTTTTTTTAGGTCACTAGAGCCCAGGGGTGTGCTGTGCTTCTTCGGAAAACTCTCTTGCATCTTGGCGTTCTGGGAGGCTGAATGCGTCGCTTCTTTCTTCGCTTTCTTGTCCCCACTGTGCATTTCGTACTGCGAAAGGAACGGCCTGCGTGTACACTGGGGAAAAAAAACGTCTCTTCGGACCAAAGCATGTACATACGTCATTACCATTCATGCTCGCTCATTCATGTACATTGTATTTTGTACTCCTCATAGCTAGCTAGAAACAGACATAAGGACATACAAGAGGGAGGGAACTGGTGTGTGGTAACAAACACGCAGATTTCTTTCTCTCTCTTTCTCTCCCGCAGAAAAGTTGTGTTCTTTAATTGCCCGCTGTCCGAGAATCCTCTCCAGTCTTCCTTTCTTCTGCCTCATTTTTTCTTGATTTGGCTAGTTCGTGGCATTTTTTCTCTGGTCTCTTATATGGCTGAATACTAGTTGGCACCTTAATTAGTGGAATCTGGCTTACATTAGAAATTTAATGCCTGGAGATCAATTTTTTTTTTTTGTGTGTGGCGACAAGATTATTCCTAAGCACAATAGTGCACGCCAACAAATTGGGTAATTCATTGTTTGAGCTGCTCCCCACCTCGTGAAAAAAAAAAAAATTTAGGTACTGTACAGGTATCTGCCAGAGTAGTAGCAGTAAAAATGTCGTTGAGTCTGAGGTTTCTGGGCTAATGGGCAGGGTCCGCCTTGCAGTACTCCACTAGCTTTGTGGCTCTCCAGATGTCTGGCATATGCGTGTAAGAAACCTCATATTTGAATACTAGCCATTTTTTTTTGTGAATAATTAAATAGGTGTTCTGCTGAACGTTTTTTTTTTTATGTTTCACAGTGCGGTTTTTAAATTGCATTATCACATTTTTTTCGTCCTCTTTTGTGTTTTGCATATTCATTCACTCGCCCACCACCACCAGTCTTATTTTGTTGTGTTTGTTGCATGCGGTACATCGGGTAGCTACTGTGGCACGGTTTTCACGTTTGTGCAGTTCAGCTTTTGGGCGCATGTAAACGACAAATCGATGCCATGTCTTGCTTTTTTTTTTTTTCTTACGTTCACGTTATTGCTTGTCCTGGTGTGTTCACTAATTACCCAGATTGTCCTCCATTTAGTGTGTTTGCTGGTGTTGATACAACTGCCGTGATTGGTACTGTTGTTAACAAAGCATTGTCATTCATGTGGTGATGAAACACACCTTTTTTTAGTATGATCTCAGTATGTTGCACTTTTCTTGGCTTTTTTTGTCGCCCCTCCCCTCCATTACACTATCACACATAGGTGGTTGATTTATTTTTTGTTTTTAAAGTGTGTGCCCTGTATTCACAGAAAAAAAAAAGAAGGGGCTGTCACTCAAGTGAAATGTTTCATACCATCGTAATACATGTAGTGTGCAAGTGTTGCCTCTCCCCCCCCCCCCCCTACACACACATAGGAACTTTTTGTACACTTGCAAACCATTGTATGCAGCAGCATTGTACATAGCGAGGTTAACAACTACTATCACAGCCTTCTCGACTTACTGCAGGACAGTTTTCATTTCTCTCTCCCTCCCTTATTTGCTTATTGCCATTTGCTGTGGCTCGTCTGTGTTTCCTCTTTCTCAGTTTACTGCTGACATATATCCGCACATTTTTTCCATAACTGCTGCATGTCCATTACTTTTGTGGGTTTATTTCCATTCGACTCTCATATGTCTATGGGAATAGACTTGTGCACATATATCTGCACATTTTTTCCGTGATTGTTGCAGGTATGCTAAAGTTACGGGCTTATTCCATTCGACTTGCACAAGATCCTTCTGTACCTTGGCACACTTTTTTAAATTCTGTCCGCAAAAAATCTGACAAAGTGTCACTTATCCTTTGATGTGACCAATGTACATACACGGTAAAATGTATATTACTGCAGTGAGTGTCAAAGAACTTCTTCATTTAAAAAAAAGAAAAAAAAATCTGCGTCTCTTATTAGCTGGCGGTGGCGAAAGTATGCAAGAAGCACCTCGGTGCGCACGAAGTATTTGTAGTGGCAATGTGTAGTTGATGCATGTAGCTGTTCATAAACACCGTTTTGTAAGTCAGTGACTTTTGCAACACCCTTTATTAACCTTCTGTTTTGGCACTAACCCCACACACACTCTTTAGCTATTGACGTGCCAAAGAACAAGTGCTTCTCGTGGTGTTGTTTTTTTTTTACTTTACTAACACTTTGGCAGCGCCAACATAATTGCAGCCAGATCTCTGGACCTCCATTTTTTTTTTGAAGGTTGTCTTGGCGTGGACAGATGTGTGGGTCAATTTCCTGCCATGTACTATAATATAACTTATTTGTGTTTTTCGTGTTTCTCGGGTAATGTTTTTTCCCTCTTCCTAGTTTGTGGGGGCTTTTGGACTTTGACTTGGGGGGGAACTCCTAACATTATATGAGAAACTAGTCGTAAAGACTTGTGCGTCTTACATTGACCTTTGGTCTGACCGTTTTTGTGTAAATGCGACTGGCTGGACCTTTTCTAAGTGAAAAATTAAAGAAGCAAAACAGCAGTCTGTAAAATGAAATTATGCTCTCTGTTAGTGAAACAGCCTCGTTAGGTCCATAATATCGAAGAATTTGAGATGTATAGACCGAATGCGTTCATTGAATATCTATTCTTCTTGTTATGCATTAGGGTCTGAATAAAACATCTTATGGCGAAGCTCTGTGGAGGCAGCAGTTCTAGTAAAAGCAGACGGTTAGGCAAATGTCATGGGTAAGAGTTCAGATCCTAATAGTTAGATAGTAAAGGTTTCGATTCAGGAGCAACGCTTCGCAGATTAGAGACGACTAGACGTTAAACATCACTTTTCGTGAAACATAGGTGCAAGATTGGGTCCAGTTAATGGTGCTGAATAACACATTAGAACGAAGGTAAAAGAAAACTTAAGCTTCAAGGTGCTAACAAATTGTTAAAACAAAATGACGAAACATTTTGTAGCATGCAGTTTTATACAGGCTGCAGGGAAAGGCTGTGCTGTACATAGTCATCTAGCTTCCCATTCTGTCCATGTGAAGGTAGCAAAGCAGTTTGCAACAAAGCTAGTGCTTACATTTCCCGACATAGACCCCCCCCCCCCCCTGATCTGTGCATTCTTCAGCTGTTCAGGCAGAGGTTTTCAGCTGAAAATTCAGTGTGGATGTTCGGCTAGAGCTGTGGGTGCAGTTGTTCCTGGAGTCACCATGTCTGTGTTCAGTGGGCATACGTCGTGCCGAAATCTACATTCAATTTAGCCAGTACAGGCATAAGAAAAGACGGGTGCTCTTTAGCCGTTTCTTTTTGTGTGCAATGTCCCACTTGCCGCAGAGGTCTGTATGAAGCAACTAGGGAACCAACCAAAATGTGATTGTGGTAAACGTGATGATCTATTTCAATGGAAACTGTTTTATTAGAAGCTCTTCTGTGGTGGGTGTTGCAGTTCAAGTGAAAGTATTGAATGGTTCACGTTTGATATGGATCATAGTACTCGATGCTGTGTTTTGGTTTACTGCATATTCCATTGTTGCCTCTGGGCTTAAAGACTGCAATTAGGAGGCACATTTTAAGTGACAAGATTGTGAGATTTTGTAGAGAGCACAAATAGCTGTAAATCACCTGTAGTCTTTGTCTACCTCTTCAAGTAAACAAGATGTAATGACAGTTTTGCTATATCTGCCACAAGAAATGCCTAGCGAGTTTCAATTAAGATAGCTGTATATGTTGTCCACCATTACAAGATTAGGGTTTGCACATCTTGCTTGGTACAGTTTTTTAAGCGGCTCTTCCTGTAGGTTCAGGAAACTACGGACTTACCAAGGTCCACCGTCATTGCCAAGGCACAATTTTGTTGAGCATGAATGGTGCGCAGGCTGGCGAAGGAAGAACGTTGCAGTTGTCAAGTAGCCTGGTGTATGCCCAGATATAGCGCATCAAATAGAGAGATGGATTTCCATTCATTTGCGGTTCTATTAGAACGCATCTTCTATGTCAGAAGGGAGTTTCCACTGCCGATTGCTTAGAATGTACGACTGCCGCCATCTAAAACCTCGGGTACGACAATCTCGGCCTTCCATTGTCGGCACCCCACCGCCTCAACCCCTCAGACATTTAGCGTTATTTTCATCCTCATATCTATCAGAAGTACGATTTGCACATTCTCTCCAGCCTGGTTGCTTTGGCCAGCCAGCCTCCCTCCTCCACTTCGTATTCTTTTAAGTTTCCTACACTTAAGGTGAGGCAATAGCTTCTGCCCCTCCCCCCCCCCCCCCCTCTTCTTTGTTTAGTGACACTCCTTGATGGTACTCTTCAATACACAGGCTAGTGCTATTACTACTATACTATTTTACCAGTGTTTGCATATTTCACTAGTAATGTATGTGATGAAAGCAGGTTCACTTTGGTGTTTTGCCACTCTGTAATGTTTGTCATCTTGCCACTATTGACTGGCAAATGTAGTGTTACGCTCTACTGTGCCGCTCGGTTCATGCCTTTCTTTCCGCTGTAGATAATCTGTGCGTGTTTGACAAAAAAAAAAAAATGTAGTCAATGAAGGTCGTGATGTTTTGTCATACTGTGTCTCTGTAGTGGGCACTTGCAGCCGAGATATGGTGCAAGGAAACATTCAAAGTTGAGGCTGTGACGAAATGTGCTACTGCGTACTAGTAGCAAGTGGCATTGCATCTGGCGCATGCCTTTCGGGAAGAATAGAAAGTCTTGCTGTAGTTTTTTACAGGTTGGAAATAGTGCATTTGGTTTACGGGAGTATTGCTCTGGAGCCGTCTCTCTCTACTGGCACTTAAGCGCCTTCATCTGACAGTTTTGCAGCTTTATTTACGAAGGTTGCAAGAAAATTTTTTGTTTTTGTGAAACGAGCAAGTTACAAGCAGTTCAATTATTCCTGCAGTCATCTTGCTATCCTTCACACGATTCTTAAGATTGTCCGAGTACAGGCAGGGCAATGTAACACCATGGACATTGCCTCAAAGCAGTGGAGGATATTATGCCTGCATTGGCTACCCAGAAACAGTCGATAGTTGTCTCAAAATAATGTCACCAAGATTTGCATTCAATTCATCAATCTCGTCTCAGTTGCTCCAGTTTAGCTACTTGGGCTGCGCAAAGCATGTACCTTCGACAGCGACAGCTCCCGAGCGCGACCCCTACTCGTCGTTGGTTCACTACTTCCTGTAAACGAACCTGCAGCAATTTTGGCATCTTGGGCCAAGAGGAGGTTGTAAACACAGGAGGTGCTGGTGTTTATGAGATGAATGCCTGATATTAGTGAAATGTGCTCCAATTATGCAGTCGTATTGCAGCAGACTGGCGTTCCACTGATTACAAAATCCACCATTGGTGCTTTCACCTGCATGTAATTGCAGCAGAAGCTTCACACAACACTGAGAAAGATAAGATGGCCTTCGACATGCTTAGTTT
Source organism: Rhipicephalus microplus (assembly GCF_013339725.1). Classification (NCBI taxonomy): domain Eukaryota; kingdom Metazoa; phylum Arthropoda; class Arachnida; order Ixodida; family Ixodidae; genus Rhipicephalus; species Rhipicephalus microplus. The sequence continues at coordinate 132,268,763 of NC_051165.1, forward strand.
GAAAGTGTGAAGGGACTTCAAGCAGCCTTGTGTAAGCAGGCGTACTGATTTGGGAAGAGAAAGAAAAAAATTTTACACTTGAAATTCAGTGTCTGGAAAATTTTCTAGGACAATGAGAATGCACTTACAGTAGAGGAAATTTCGCCTGAAGCATTGAGTTTGTTGTAAGACGTTGCTGCTATTTGAAAACATTGCAAAAACATTGTCATGATGCCTCATGCATTTAGAGATGAAGCTGCATGTGACACAAGTAGGAAATTTTGATTCAGATTTTGAAAAGCAGGCTGTGGTGGTGTCTTGCAGCACCCTTTTCCTATTAAGTTTGTACATTCGTGTAAGGCTTTTGCTGCTATCATTCAAAGAAGGACAAAGCACCAACTGTATCTGGCTGTGGCAATCTTTGTTGCTTGACAATTTGCTGGTAATGTAGGCCATCTTGCATGGCCATTTTGCAAAGTAATTGTGTGTGTGCTGCATTTATCGTCAAAAGTGGCAGCATTTGTACGGAATCGGCTCGAGTCTTCACGAAAGAGAGTTCCATGAATATGCGTGGCGCTTGCCTATCTCGCAAGCTGTGTGCCGTGCCTGTTTGGTATTGTTTGTCGAGAGCAGAGCCTTTGTAAAACGTCACCCGTAGCTTCTGTGCGCATGTGCTCTTCGTCAGCGTACCGTTTTTTTTTTCTTCTCGTGGGTGTGTGTGTGTTTTGTACACGACTACTAACAACTGCTGTTCATCACCACTACTACTGTACTATTACTACTACTACTACTACTGTTTGCACACTGCTTAGGTGGAATGCTCTCCAAATGTGTATTAGTCAGCACACTTCTATGAATTGGGTGGAGTTTGATGTTGTGCCTTCCAGGGAAGAATATTTCCATCTTCCTCACAAGTCTCTTGTAGGTCTTTTTAAAAATGTGCGGTGTACTCGTCCTGTCGTGGTCTTTCTTTTTGTCCTCTGTTGTGAGTGTTCTTAAATACAGATTCACAGTGCTCATTGGTGGAAACTATGAATAGAGTTTTGTTTTGGTTTGTTTACCAGCTGTCTCGTGTGTCTGCCTTCGCTTTCCTTCAACACAAACACTCAACACGAACACGCAAAAGAACGCTGTAGCTAGGAAGCCTTCAGGTGCGTGCCTCTGTTTGGCACAGACTTGAAGAAGGCTTCCCTAGCTGTACCAAGTGATGTGGCCACAAGTTGACATGACCGTATGTTCCTAAAGAAAAAAAAATGCGTGAGACCAGTCCAGCCTCTGCAGTGTCCCAGAGTAAATCGGAATCTGCCAGTAATTAATAACGAGTAACATTTGGAAAGTTGCAAATAATTCATTCCATAGTGAAGCCGTGGGCTACTAGCAAAACATCTATAGGCCACATGGAGCCTGCAAACAGTGTTTCAAGACTGACCGATTTAGAACATGTAATCATAGATTCAATTGCAACATCAATTTTTTTTTAACGGCTATTATGCACATGTGCCACAGATAACCCCGCCATGTTGCAATAAATCTGGTCTCTAAAGATAATGTTGGTTCTGATCTCAGGGAGTCGAAATTATGCAGTATTGCCCAAAGTAAAGATGGTGGAAACGAAAGTATGTGTAATATTTAGCCGTAAATAGTTCTGTTTCAATTTGCAAGTACTGTCGAAGCTGGTATGTAGAGTGACTTGTTAGGCCAGTTGGTTCATTCTTAACAAGCTTCTCTCGCGTTTTTTTTTTTTTTTTTTGCGCCATAAACTCTTTGCAGGTATGTAGAAAATGTACAAATAATAAGTATGAATTTGGAAAGAATGAAAGGAGCAGCAACCAGATATACAAGTGAAAATTGCCCTTGGTGTGCCACTTGCACGGGTTAGTGTGGAGAAAGCATTCTCAGCACTGAAGTTTTTTTGTTTTTATCCAAACTGGCAATGTGTTCTGGCAACATTGCCAGTTGCGTTCTGGCATCTGGCAATGAATTAGTTCTTTTCGAGCATTCAAAATTTACCTGTAACCATAAATAAGGGTACTGGAATTCAATTCCTCTATAAGAAACGTGCACTGGGGAGCAATTATTGTCTTTTATACAAGCTGTTTCATGTGCAGTACCATGCGTGCATTTGGACATCTATTTCAGTGTGGGTGCACTGGTCTCCTATATTTGTATCTTATAAAGGGGTTCAACTGTACTGTTAATTTGCATTGAAATTTCTTTTGGACAAGAAAAACTTCCAGACCATTACGGATCATTTTTTTTTTTCCATGGACAGAAAAACAAGAATGGCGAGAGCTACCTCAAAAAATTACAATCCTCGTTTATGTTGTGAGAAAACCCACCGAATTTGACCTCGAGCCGCAAACTGATGACTGTTACGGAAATGTTGGACAGGAGCAGACAAGACTGCAAGGGGTGTAACCTGCCCAGAATTGCCTTATTTCATTATAAACAGTCATGTAAGCGAACACTGCATAAGCCTGTCCACAAAGATATAGGCAGGCAGGGGTGAGTAGTATACTCCCCCACACAGTGGCTAAGGCACTCGGCTGCTGACCCGCAGGTCACGGGATCAAAGCCTAGCTGCGGCAAGTGCATTTTCGGTAAAAATGCTGTAGGGCCTGTGTGCAGGCTAGAGAACCCCAGGTGGTTGAAATTTCTGGAGCCCTCCACTACGGCGTCTCTCATGGTCATATGGTGGCTTTGGGATGTCAAACCCCACATATCATGCTTTGTAAGGAGTAGCAGAGAATGAAGTAGGGCGTGTTGTAACAAGACTTCAGAGCTTGTGGTGTCTCTTGTCAAGTGCTGCGCTAAAGACACATTCTAAGGCATTGCCTTTACCAGCTAAGTGTAAATGGCAATTGTTGTTGCAGGATTTATTGGCACCAATATGGAGAAGTTTTCTTGTACTTTACGTGAAAGTAACTTTCTCAAGCACCTAATGCAACTGCAGACACTTTCACACATCCAATGGGTATTTTATTTAGTTGCGATGTATCCACTGATGGGCACTTGACACACTCTCAATGATAGCTATACTTCAATTCAGAGGTCAGCATTTTACTTCTTGACGAAATCCTCTCCCTTCTTGATGTTGGTCTTCAGCTCTGGCAGCGCCGCCTTCACGAGCTCGGACTCGTACTGGGACAGTTTGCCGAGGCCCAGGTTCTTTGCAACACCATTTTTCTGCAGTGAATACAACATGCAAAACTGAACTGTGCAGCATTCTCTTATACATTGCTGTAATCTGTAAGTGCTGTTGTTAATGCACACTACTTTTCACTAAAAGATGTTAGCATCGCAAGGAGAGTTAAGAAATGAACTGCGAACTTGCAACTCCTCTAATGCCCACTCCTCGTAGAATCTCTTTAAAGGGCCATCACACATCACATCTTTTATTAAAAGGTTGCTGGCTGGCCAATAACTGGCATGTGAACATTCTAAACATAAAAGTTGTGCCAATAGGATACCCTGTATCCATACTACCAGAAACTATAAGCTTCGTGTGGTCCAAGATTTTGTTGGTTAATGCTAGTACTGCACTTTTTAAAAGTTTTTAGTTTATTGTTCCAAGCTAGTGGGTGCTATCCTTTTACAACTCAATCTGTCGAGCATCTTTTTCATCTCTTGAGTGGTGGTCAGTTTTTTTTTTTTTTTTTTTTTTTTTTGCACGAAATAATGGTTGGCATTTGAACACAGAGTTGACAAAAAAAAAAAACTTACGCCGAGAAGAAGAGGGGTTGAGAAATATGTGGCTTCAGTTTCGGAAGACTTGATAAATGCGCACTCCACTACTCCTTCCTTTCCTTGAATAGCAGAGATGAGCTGTGAGAAAGGCATAAAAGTTAATTACCCACATTGAGAACATATCTAGTGTCACCTTATTACAAGAAAGATGATTACAGGAGACACTTGGTTGTAAGAGACATTAAAAATATAATTTGACTGGTTTTCCCGTGTTTGCCATGTTGAAGGAGTACAGACACGATTTGAAGACTCCATGAATGAAACACTTTTCGTTTTTTTGGTATGACAGTGTCAACACTCCACACACCAAAGTCGGGCAACATGTATAGAGCATTTTTATTTGTATTTTAAAGTTTTCATTTGTGAGCATCTGCAAACCAGCCTCACTGCAATAGACATTATCGTGATGAGTGAAGACTGTTCCGGAATTTGCGTCCTGCGTGCCGCCAAAATAGCAGAAGTCACTGTCGGGGTGACTGGACAATTCACTTGTTTACGTGGACTACGAGCAGGTTTGCTGGTAGTATGTCGCCAGTTGCTGTCTTCCTGTAATGTCGCACTGCTTTGAGACGTCACGGAGAAGAGCAGAGAAGCTACCTCCTCAACATCGAAACTGTCAGTGTCTGTTTAAGATTGCAGCAATAAAAATATATTCGACGCGTTCCCAAGCATCACAATGCTCGTTTTAGGTTTTTCGACAACAGTCCTTTTATTTCGAGCAACAATCTGAAGATTTTTTTTTTTAATTCGTGTCCGTACTTTTAACACTGTATAAAAGAGTCACCCAGGGACAACCTTCTTAGGAATGAATTCTTAGCTAGTTAGGAATGACTACTCAAGTCACGCTCGCGTAATAGGGCCAGCTTTGTACAACAAACTGGTACATCCGCAATTTTTATTCTCTTGGCTCAAGTCTGTTCTGTTTCACAGCTGGTTGTCATTTCTCGCATGTCTATAACGACAAAAACCATGCTATTACGCCTTCATACTCGCTGTGACGCGACCACAACTCCATGATAGTTATCACCGAGCTGAACCTCTGCCGCAGTGTGCTCTGTGTGTTTAGAAATTTTGTTACAAGATGCAGGTTCCTTGGGTCTCTTTAATCTCTTGTAGCAAGGTTTTACTGTATTCATCTCTCTTGCATGCACTCTCTGGAGTTGAGATTCATGCGTGCGCGACATGTATTACGCAATTTAGCAGTCATGCTGCCTCGTACAAACCACATAGGCAATGTTAACACAACACGAGTGCACTTACCGAGAACACAAATCTGGCACCAGCAAACGCCATGGACAGAGTTGCAGAGCCCTGAAGAAATTATTGAATTCGTACATTAATATTCTATCACACAACACACATTCTGCTAATGTGCTGTGAAAAGTACAACAGGTTTAAAATCCCGAATTCATACTATACATAATACAAGACAAGCCAACTTCATGCAAAAATGAGCAAAAGCTTTACGAGGCTCAACTATTGAAAAAAATTGCCCGTAGTGATCGTTTCCATTCCTTATTTTACCGTCAGTGTATCAGATAAGGGAAGAACTAAAACTGTGCAGTGGCTCTGCCACTTGTGTTACGAGCTCTTTAAGGGGTCATGGACCACCTCTCAGACTTGGTAAGAACGTACGTCCAGCACGTTCTATGAAGGCCACATAGCAAAAGTGCGAATAATAAAAATTGTGGGTTGGTCCGACAGATTTTGCAGTGCACACAACACTCCTATTGGCTCAGCGTTTTTGCAGTTTTGGCACACTGCACAAATGGCAACTGTTACCTTGTTACAGGTGAAACTGGTTGTTGAACAAGCAGGAGTTGACTGGGCGAACGAGAGCTTTATTTAGCGCAAGGGCTAACTGAACGCAAGCCTACGATCACAGCAAGTCTTCCTTTTCTATACTTGAGCTCCATGCCCACTGCCCTCGTTACAATCACCCCGGGCGATGAGGGAGCCATCCTGGTGACCTAAGGACAAGTGTACACAGAGGGGTCATGGTATGGCTTGAGGCGAGAGATGTGTACAATTTCTTGTCCCCGACGGCGCTTGTCCGAAGATGCATCCAGCGGCTCGACAAGGCAGTTGACAGGAAATGTTTGGCGTACAACTCGATAAGGGCCATGGTACCTGGACGAAAGCTTGCGGGAGAGTCCTGGAGGAGTAGAAGGAATCCATAGCCACACCAGTGAGTTCGGAGCAAAGCTCATAGGCGTGGTTGACGCATCGTGGCGATGTTTTTGGCGCGTCTGGTCATGTGACGTGAACGCACGAGCAAGCTTTCGACATTCTGCAGCGTGTGCTGCTGCTCGAGAAACGATAATCATCTCTGAAGGGTCCGGTCGATAAGGAAGAATGGTATACATTGTTGATAATGGCTCGCGTCCATAAAGAAGAAAGAAAGGTGAAAATCCAGTGGTGCTTTGCGTTGCATTGTTGTAAGCATATGTCAGGAAAGGCAGTATGCTATCCCAATTTGACTGGTCGGATGAAGCGTACATGGCCAGCATATCCCCAAGTGTACGATTAAAACGCTCTGTCATCCCATTAGTTTGCGGGTGATAGGCTGTGGTAGTGCGGTGTATGATGCGACACTTGCTCAACAACGTTTTGATGGCATCGGAGAGAAAAACGCGGCCACGGTCGCTTAGTAACTCCCGAGGTGCTCCATGCCTTAAAACCAGGTTTTGCAGTATAAAACATGCAACGTCTTTTGCGGTAGCAGAAGGTAACACAGCTGTTTCAGCGTACCGCGTTAGGTGGTCGATAGCGACAATGACCCAGCGGTTGCTACTCGAAGTATAGGGAAGCGGACCGTAAAGGTCGATTCCGACACGATCGCAAGCTCGTGCTGGACATGGCAACGTCTGCAAGGGACCTGTGGCATGTTGAGCGGGCATTTTGCGTCGCTGGCAAGTAAGGCAAGACCTTACGTAACGGCGAACGAAACGGTACATACCGCGCCAGTAGTACCGCAGCTACAAGCGAGTGTATGTTTTTAACACACCAGCGTGGCCACATTGCGGATCATCGCAGAACGTGGCACAGATGTCAGAGCGCAGATGTCGGGGAATGACGAGCAACCACTTACGGCCGATCGAGCTGTAGTTTCGGCAGTAAAGCGGGTTATCCCAAATAGCGAAGTGTCCTGCTTGACGGCGAAGCGTCCTGGAAACTGGAGCAGGCGTCCGGTTTGAGAGGAAGTACAAAAGAGAAGAAACCCAAGCATCTTTGCGTTGCTTGGAAGGCATGTCCGAAATGCTGATGGCCAAGGCAGCACTGGTAAAGATAGGCAGGCCGACAGGCTCTGAAGCCAATGGCGAATGTGACAGGGCATTGGCGTAGGAATGCTTCCGGCCAGAACAGTAGACAACACGAATATCGAACTCCTGTAACCGCAATGCCCAACGAGCGAGCCAACCATTAGGATCTTTTAGTGAAGACAACCAGCAAAGCGCATGGTGGTCTGTTACAATATCAAACGGACCCCCATATAAATAAGGCCGAAATTTTCCGATTGCCCAAATAATGGCGAGGCACTCCTTTTCAGTTACACTGTAATTCTTCTCGGCTTTACTGAGGGCTGGCATAGGCAACGACGTACTCGTCAAAGCCATCCTTGCGTTGGGCCAGTATGGCCCCTAGCCCGACACCACTAGCGTCCGTATGAAGATCCGTTGGAGCAGACGGATCGAAATGTCAGAGTATGGGAGGAGTGGTGAGGAGCCGTCGGAGTTCCTGAAATGCATCAGCACACGCCTGCGACCACGCTGACAAATCAGAACTCCCGGCAAGAAGATTGGTCAAGGGGGCGATAATGGAGGCGAAATCGCGGACGTAGCGCCGCAAGTACGAACATAGGCTGATGAAGCTTCGAACCTCTTTGATGGTGGTTAACTTTGGGAACGCCGCGACCGCACTAAGTTTTATAGGGTCCAGGAGAATGCCGTCCTTAGAAACCACATGGCCAAGAATTACAAGCTTGCGAGTGCCGAAGTGGCATTTCTTAAAGTCAAGTTGAAGTCCCGCCGTGGCAAGGCACGTAAGAACTTGCTCGAGGCGGCTGAGGTGGGTCGCAAAGTCGCGGTTGAAAATACCACAATGTCGTCCAAATAACAGAGGCAGGTTTTCCATTTCAGACCTCGCAAGATGTTATCCATCATCTTTGGGAAAGTGGCAGGCGCATTGCAGAGGCCAAAGGGCATAACGGTGAATTCATATAGTCCATCCGGTGTTACAAAGGCTGTCTTCGGGCGGTGACCCTCTGCCATGGGCACCTGCCAGTAGCCGGAGCATAAATCTAACGAAAAAAAGAACTCTGCTCCTCGTAGGCAGTCCAAAGCATCATCGATGCGCGGCAGAGGGTATATAAGCCTTTGCGCGTTATCTTGTTGAGTCGGCGGTAGTCAACGCAGAACCGGATGGATCTGTCTTTTCTTGACGAGAACAACCCGTGAAGCCCAGGGACTGTTGGAGGGCTTGATGATGCCACGTTCCAACATGTTGTCCACTTTTTCGTCGATGACACTGCGTTCAGCAGATGACACACGGTACGGACGCCGTCTTAGCGGGGCTTGTTGACCGGTGTCAATACGGTGAACGACTGCAGAGGTTCGACCTAAGCCTGACTGGTCACGATCGAATGAAGAGCGAAAGCGGAGCAGAAAATTTATAATCTCTTCGCGCTGAGTTGGTGCGAGCTCAGAATCGATGGCATTCGAGAAGACGTCCAGAACATCATTAGGCGCAATGGTAAGACTGACAGCACAAATTCGGTGCGAAACCGTAGAATCGGGTATAGTAGCCAGAAGAATGCACTCTCAAGGTTCATATCTTCCCAGGCATTCTCCACGTAGTAGGGATGACGGGCTGTACGAGGGATTGCACACATAAATGGCAGCATGACTGTTGCGAAAAACGACGATGGCAAACGGAAGCATGATATTTCGACGGCACGCAGATGTGACCGATGGCATAAACAACACAGGCAATCTCGTAAGAGAGGCACACGACACCGAGACAACAACAGCTGAGAAAGGCGCAATGTCAACGTCAGAAGCAGCAAACACTACACGAAGCGCCATCATCGGGGTCATATCACGGCACAGATAACGCGAGTTCGGAACGAGCACAGTCGACCAAAGCAGGATTTGACGAAAGAAAGTCCCACCCAAGGATAACGTCATGCGAAGAACGGAATAAAACTACAAATGCGACGACGTACATCGCACCTTGAATGACCACTCGTGCAGTGCACAAAGCTGAAAGCCGAATATGATGGGACATAGCTGTCTGCAAAGATAGGTCGGTAAGTTGCGTGGTCATTTTCTTCAAGTTTCAGCACAGTTTCTCGCTAATTACAGATACGGCAGCTTCAGTGTCAAGTCTATACACCTTAATGCCATCAATATAGAGTTCGATTTCGTTCGGGGGACAGCCGATAGGTCTTGAAATTTTCGCTGCCAACGCAGTTCTTGCCTCTGGAACTGCGCCTGTCAGTTTTCCCCTCGCGATGAGCTGTTGAGACGAAACATTGGAGAAATCGATCGACAACGAGGAAAAGGTGAACGGCGTGAGCCGGATGGTCGGCGACCGGGACGCACGTCTAGAGGTGGATCGGCAGGAACGAGATATTGCGGCTGAGTGGGCATGGTGGGCATGTAATGTAAGGCCCCTGCAATGTTATGAGAAGGGAAGCGGCGACGACAGCAGTGACGGGCTACGTGGCCTGGGATGCCACATGAAAAATATATCGACCGATTATCCAGAGTGCGCCTTTGGCTGACAGTAGGGGCACTGTTCGCTGAATAAGGTACCGTAAATGGTCGCGCAGGTGGCGGCGTCATATAAACGTTCTGACCTGTTTCGTATAGAGCCGGAGACGGCACGGTCAGCGAGCGGGAAGGTGGCGTCGACGAATAAACATGGCGAGTAGCTTCGTAGATGGCCGGAGACGCTGGCACACGTGGTGAGCAACTGTGGTTGCATACGTTAGTGGTGCGGTAACAGTTGGTGGAGCCTGAGCTGGCGGCAATGCTTCGGCAACTTGCGATTGAATGACCTGGCGAAGCGAAGCCGACAAGGGTGCCATCGGCTCGGTAGTTCTTGTGATTATAGATAGATGCCGGGTGACCTCCTCGCATATGAATTGCTTTATGAGTGGCATCAACGCAGAGTGGTCGGCGTTATGGTGATAGTCGAGGGATGAGATGTCCGAGGGATGAGATGTCCGCGGTGTCTTGAGCAGCGCAACGTGTAGAAGTGCGCCGCCTATGCAGCTCATCATAGCTTTGGCAGAGCTGAATCTCCTCGGCGACCGTATGGGGACTCTTCGCAGCAAGCATTTGCATGCACAGTCGTCGATTCCTTTCATGATGTTCTTGATCTTGCCTGCCTCGTCCAGAGTCGAATCGACGAGCTTGCAAAGAAAGAGCACATCTTCGATATAGCTCGTGAAAGTTTCATCTGCTCTCTGTACTCTGCCCCGCAAGCGCTGTTCAGCACGGAGGCGGCGGACAGCAGGACGGCCAAAGACTTTCGAGAGACTTTTTGCCAATTCCGACCAGGTACTGTAATCACTTTGACGATTCCTGTACCATAGTTTTGCCACGTCGGTCAGGTAAAAACTTACATTCGTGAGCTTATCAGCTGCGTTCCACTTATTGTATGTGCTCACCAGTTTATACTCGGCAATACAGTTGTCCACATTTTGGTCCTCTGGGCCACCAAATATGGGGGGGTCGCGCTGCCAGAGAGCGCCAGCGCAGAAGACAGGCACAGGTTCGAGATCTGGAGTAGCGGCCGGATACGGCCCCAGACCAGTCATTGTAGACGGTCGTTGGAGTGTGCGGCTGCGAAGTTCCAGGGTGAGGACCAGATGTATCCCAGCACTTCCACCACTTGAAACGGGTTGTTGAACAAGCAGGAGTTGACTCGGCGAACAAGACCTTTATTTAGCGCAAGGGCTAACTGAACGCAAGCCTGCAATCACAGCAAGTCTTCTTCCTTTTCTATATTCGAGCTCCATGCCCACTGCCCTCGTTACACAGGTGACAATTGTACCGGCTAGGGCTTCTTTTTTTAAACTTTATCGATCTGCCACACATTAGTTGATCACAAACCATAAGAAGTTGCAAATGAAGCCACCTTAAGAAGATAAGAAAGTTTGAAACACATACAGGAAGCACAACGCAAGCCTCTAATGCTGTTGTGCTTATTCAAGGCAACCAGCATTGTGTCAATGATATCCGAGACAGCACCCTCATGGCAAAGAAAAATCCACTCACAGCGCCAGCCTTAGCTTGGACCACCTCGGTGCCAGCCTCCTGGATACGCTTGCTGAGTGCCTCCAACTCGGGCTGTGGGAAGCTGACAGAAGGCGTGGCTTGCGAGATGAGTGGTACAATCGTGACACCAGAGTGTCCACCCACTACTGGGACACTGACACTGGCTGGGTCGAGGCCCTGGAAAAGAACAACATTGGAGCACATCTGTTATCAAATGCAAGAGCATAGAGAGCATTGTACAGCTGATATTCCAAACCATACTGTTTGTCACTAGGAAGCTCTAAATTGACAGATTTCCACTGCTCTTGTGCACTTTTCAGTAACACTGCCAAAGATGTTGACAGAAGTCCTTTGGACCGTACAGCCATGCCAAGTGCGTAAAATAATCAGACTATGCACACAGATATAGATGCAAGAAAATAAAATCTAAAAGAGCTGTCCTCTTACTCTTTCGCAAACCATTTTTCATTCCTTTTTTTTCACGTCTACACAGCTTTCTAGAAGGAAGTTGTTTCATCATCCAATTTCCAGTCCCATGAACTGGTATTGGCACAGTAAGTATACACTTTTCAAACATATTGAGTAATCTGCCATTACTGACTAGGGAATGCAGGCCAAATGAGCCTAGGGTTTATGAAGTGGGGTCCTGAAACAGGACTACAATCGTGAGGGAATGTCTCAGTGGAGGGCTCCAGATTAAACTTTGTTGTCTGAACCATCGCAGTGCAGCAAGAACAAAGCACGAGAGTTCTAGCATTTGCATGCCACATCTATCGAAATACAGCTATGGCTGACAGGAATCAAACCCAAGACCTTATGTGCAACTGTGCAGCACCATAGCCACTGAGCCACGACTGCAGGTGCTGTGCCTAGCAGCCATCGACAAGTTAAGAGGCACCGATGCCAAAAAAGAGAAGACTGCCGGGAACCAGCAGGAGCAAGGGCATCAAAATAATGGCGTTACCAGGCCATACAACGAAATGATATTAGTTTTTGGGACACCAAATATGAACAGTAGTAGGCTAAAAAGGGTGATCATTCAATGCTATACAGACTTCCCTCCACAATAATTACCAACACAATGCTGTGCAATGTTTGTTAGGAATACCACCTGAAATATGTGAAAATTAATTAGCATGAAAAACAGGGCCTTGATATTGAACAGAAACAAGTTGTTTCAACCCACATTATTGAACCATAAATAAGGAAAAAGCCATGTTTCTTCTCTTAAAGTGCTCACTCGAGCCAGATGGTCGATCTCCATAAAAAACAAGACAGAGCACTAACCACCGGATAGCAGAACAAACTCGGCATTTAGTTTTTCGTCCTGTTGACATGCAATTCATGTGGCTTCTCACTTTTTATGGCCGTGTTCGAAAAAACAGTTCGTTACCTTTGCCTGTGCCACAAAAGCATTGGCACGGACTATGTCCAGCGTGGTGACACCAAAGATGCGGTTGGGGTCGTAGACTCCACGCTTCTTGAACACTTCAGATGCGATGGGCACGGTAGAGTTGACAGGATTGGAAATGATGCACACCATGGCCTTGGGGCACTGCTGGGCACACGCATCAGCCAGATCCCGCACGATGGACGCGTTGGTGTTGAACAGGTCATCCCGCGTCATGCCAGGCTTGCGAGGCACGCCTGCGGGGATCACCACGATCTCCATGCCCTTCAGTGCATCCTGAAAACACAGGAAAAGCGGAGATGAAAATTTGTCAGATTTTTACAGTGCTATAAAGAATTAGACAAAAAGAGAAGCTATAAAACAAGGGTGAGCTAGTTGGTTCACGGACATTGCGGCAGAGCTGGTTTCTTTTGGGAAAAACAGACAAAACCGCATCTTCTTATGCGCTACCCACCTCTGCATATTACCTGCGACCCCCCATTTGAGAACAATTTGCGGATTATATACGAGAAAATACAGTATATAAGCAGGCAAGCATTAATAACCGCAAAAAGGCACAAATGAGCGACTGGGCCAGCAGGCGTAACTATCGTTTTTGAAATCTGCTTTTCCCGGCATCATGTAAACCCTCCACACGATAATAGATGCACCGGCTGCCAAGAGTCGGTCGTTACCGTTTGTGCCACTTTTCTCCTTTTCGGTCATCGTCGTTCGTCTGCCTTTCCAAGAAAAGAGTTGGCAGTCGGCACTGTGTGCTCTCTGTCTAATTCTCTGCACCGTTCTGCTATGACCAACGATACATGTGTTGAACCAGAAGAATGACGAGAGTGGCAGATGCCTACCTCAACCAAAAATGTTAACAGCGTCAGATTAGTAAAGTTCAGATTTAAACATGACAAAGTCTACATGGTGCAAGTAATGAATTGTAGAACCGTCAAGATACAGGCCATTTGGTAATAAGTTTGTCTTGTCACATCGATTTTTACACAGTAAAACCCAACATATGCTAAAAGCTTGCTTTTCAACGCTATCCAAGGTCCTACAAAGTTTAAACTGTTGTTACTAGTGGATTCTGGTAATAAGAAGTGTCTGTAGATTTTCAGTTGTGCGATGATACACTGATACAGCAAAAGGAACCAAATCGCAAGGCTGTACCAACCTCTCATACCAACAGCCCCTTGCACTTCATATAGATCTGACAAGGCCCTCTAAACTTGGCACAAGGTTGAGACCATTTTGGTCTTGCTCGAGTGACATCACATAAAAGTGATGGTCTGCTCTCTCTCACTGGTGAACATGGCAGCACTTTCTCAATGTGGTTAGCAAGCATAAAAAATAAATCCTTATGTTTGATGACATGCAAATAAACGCAATGGTCATGGTGCTCATGCAAAATGCGGCATCAGTCACCTGATGCATTGTGTAAACAAAGGCAGAGAAATCACAGGTAATTGTTGACAAAAAAAGAAAAAATTATGGATGCTTTTCAAAAAACTGACAATGAAAAAATTCAGGCTTCGAGAGCATTGTAAACAGCTGTACATTCTTCCAAAGTTCTGTTGTCAACCTTAGTGCAAATAAATTTTACAATTTTAGGGCAAGTACAATGATTGCATGGTAGTAAATATCTCGATCATCATCATTATTGAGGTTTAAAGTCCCAAAACCACAATATGATTATGACAGAGGTCCTCGTAGTGGAGGGTGGTAAATAAGCATACATGTTGATTAATAATAATTATTGCTAGAGCGATGTTCCAAAACCATAACATGATTATAGGAGATGCTGTAGCGGAAAGCTCTGGAAACTTTTACTATCTGGTGTTCTTTAACTTCCACCTAATCCAAGTACACGAGCTTCAAATACTTTCGCCTCTGTCGAAAATGCAGCTATGGCAGCTGGGATTTTATACCACGACCTCACGATCAGCGCTTGAGCCCTATAACCAACAGACCATTGAGGCAGCTTGGCTCACACGTAGACATATCTACAGAAAGGTCTTGCAAGCACTTACGCTGAGCTGCTCATTCCCCACAAAGCCTTTGACCTGGGCACGTGTGTTGATGTGGCTCAAATCAGCTGCGACACCGGGTGTGTGAGCAATGTCGTACAGTGAGAGGTATGTGATGCCGGGGTGCTGCTTGAGCAACAGCGACAGCGGCTGCCCGATGCCACCGCTGGCACCCAGGACTGCCACCTTGACATTGTTCTGCAAGGGAAGCGCACCAACCGGACAGTTTAAAATCTTGTTCATTCATGCATAGTACAGAAATTGACAGGAGAACTGAGCTGCAATGTTTCACACGAAGGCATAGAAAGAGATGGTACAACATACGAAACCATAAATCTAGCTAGAAATCTTGGGAAGTTATTTGGAAGCCACAATGAATTACCGGTCGCCAAATGCATTTGCAACTGTGGAGGAAGCTCACTGTGAAACAGACGCCACAAGGACAAGAGAACAGCAGTTCAAAACATGAGACCCAACAAAGCTTTCCCTAGAAGATTAGGTTTGTGAAGATCCATCGCAATGGCACTTACCGAAATAAAATGAAACTAATAAGCACCGTACAAACCTTACTTTCTCTCTGATGCTTCTTTTAGTATGTCAAGAGGGTATGGTACAAGCAAACAGTCACGAAAGGACCTTGAGGCTGATTTAGGTACGCGGAACTGTGTGGCGGAGTTCACTTTTGATTCAAAATCCTTACGATTGTGAAGAATGACGCCGGTTTAAGTTTGATCCTTTCGGTTTGTTGCTTACACCAAAGATCGTAAGCAGATGTAATTAAATTTGAGACAATGCTTTGGCGAATAACGGACACAGCGCGTGCATCGCTACTGAAATTTCGGAGGAGGGGGGGGGGGGGGCGTGGTCACTTGCAACCTTTTTTTTTTTTTAATACCTTCACGTAATAACGCAGAAGTCGGAAAAGTGAACACCGGGGCGGGCAGGTTGACTTCGGCTTTCTAATCATGCATGACCTTTCCGGTCGATGGCACTAGCCGGCACATACGGTGTTGGCGGTCGCGGTAAGTTGCACGAGAAAGTATCGTCAACGGGGCTTGCGTATCGTGCAACGGGTATTTACGCAGCACTAAAGATTCCTTCAGCTGCTCAAAGACGGCGGTACGTAAGTAATAAAAACGTGCCCGTAGCTCAGTCTTCCATCAAGGTCACTTCGCGAATGTGCGCTCGGGATGTCGGTATACCTTTGAAGTGACGGAGAAGTTCCTCTGCACCGAGACGCAAACAGAGTTCAGGAGATTCCTGGGTACTCGGGAGAACATTGCGATTGTGCGGAGGACTAGGAGAGTCACTATTTGTCGTAGCTCGCTGTGCTCTGCAGCTACCCACCGGCAACACAACCTCAGGAGAGACTGAAGGAGCTCGGGAAGGACTGCTCGAAGCCTGCAAGTTTTCTTTTACATGGTTTACGCCGCAATTTCGTAAAAAGCGGCGCTGCATGAAGGTGCATTAAAAAAATTTAACGTTAAAAAATGACCTAAAATAATTAATTAAATTACATATTTAAGTTGTAGCAAAGTATTTATTAATTAACATGATAAACAGTATTCTTGGGTTTGTCGTCTGCTATCACGAACTGAATTTGCCGTTCAGCGAGCTGGGCTAGCGGACGGGTTCTCTTCCCGAATATTTGTAAGTTCTTATCTCATTGCGTTACGCGTCATTGCCTTAGTTGCATTACTAGCCACGCTACTAGAGTGGTTAATTAATGAGCATCGTGTTAATTACAAGCAGGGTTGTGACGTACGAGTAGACTAAAACAGCTTGTTCATTTAGGCTCAAGTCGGGCTCGACACTTCACCGCTGGTATCATCTGGTAATCTATTATTATTTAGCTACATATGTAAATGGAGTACTTGACTACTTCATTTAAATTGAATTTTGGCTCGGCGCAATTCAGCATGCGCAATTGGGTGAAATGCTCATAGGCATTCTTGGTTGGAAGGCGCATGGTATCATGCAGATTAATTTACAGTTTTTTGTCGTAAGCAGAAAATACAGCCACCAAAAACTATCACGAGCTCTGCATAATGCTGCATCAACTGCCACAAATAAGATGTTTTTACTGAACAGAAATCCAGTTATTTTCTCGTAATTACTTCATGCTAATCGCCACATATGCTTCTTATGGACTGATGAGACAGCGCTTAGTGTAAAAAAAAAATACTGCAGAATAGCCAGGAATTCTTTTCAGAGGGTGGGCGGGCACTTGAAGGTTTTTAAAAACACGTTTTTATTATTTGTCCTCGGTCAAACACCTCCCTCTTTTCACATATAGAGGAGGGGGTGCCCTGGCTTTGAGCCTGAGAATAGCTGACTTTCTCCTATATTTGACAGTGATTACTGTAGGTTTGTATTGTGATGAGATGGGTTATCTCAAGTGTTATTTACAAACAGTAAGCTCTGAAACTTATTGATCATGTAAAAATCCTGTCTTTCCATGTGTAACAGAAGTGAAGCATTGACGATAATTGAGTATGAAAAAAATTTGCTTCTAGTAACGATGCTTCCTGTGCAGCAACACTTCCTGTGCGATGCTTCCTGTGTTATTTTAAACATCACAACAGTCTTCATTTAAAAAATGCGTTGATGAAATCAGCAAAATTTTTAGTTTAATTCATCGCTTGCCAGAAATTCACTGAATTGAAATCATGGCATGAAACTAGTCAAGAAAAAAAAATATGTGCATGCCAATGGAAACAGTAAATGGTTACAAAAATAAAAGCTACGGTAATGAACACTGTTACATCGAGGCTCACCATATGTAGGCTCAACTGTTCATGCACAACTTAGTGATGATGTAGAATTTGGAGCCCATTTTCATTAAGCAGTGTATGTCATTCCACAATTTTGGACCAACAAGGGGCAGAGTATTGACTGCAAGTACGTTAATGGCAACTATACTTGAAGTAAACTTTGCCAAATTCGGCCTGTTTGCACGCACGTGAGAAATGCCAAGTTATATTACGACTTGTGTGTGGTTACCGCTGTGTGTGATGCTCTTATACCGTACTTAAACTAGGCGATGCTTTTATGATAGTGCAATGAGTACAGCAGTAGTGTTCTAGCAGCAATCTTGTCTCTACTAAAAGCTAGTACTCCTACGATATGTTTCTGCTTTCTAAGAAAAAAAAAAAGCTCTGGAATATGGACTGTGTCTTTCAGAACTTTCCGACTGGCTAACATTTTGGGGCGAGCGGGCCGGCACCCATAGTGAATGCAACTTTGAGCTCTATTTAACCAGTGTATGCTGTAATGGACAGCCCATTTAACGGAGCCTTACGTGGCACAACCACTGAAGTGTAGAGTGTAGGCGACACCCTGGTTATTACCTATGGAGGGCAGAAGTTTGCAGAGATCTGGAGAGTTGAAATTGATTGGCCGCAATGATCCCACATCACTGGAGTTAACATTTGAAGGACGGTCTTGTCTTTGGGAAAGCATAATTAATCAATTATTCAAGGATGAAGATGTAGTTAAAGTGACCAGCTTTTATTTTCTATCTGTACAATATGGCTATACTTTTCAGCCTAGCACTATCAGAGAGCGGACGACGACCTCTCTTTCTCCTTTGCGAGTCGCAACAGGCTTAGGACTGCTACTGGTGTAACACCAGGTATCCTGCTTGCCGCTCCCACCTGCATAGAAAGAAAAAAAAAATAAATAAAGAAATTTGTGCAATACATGCAGCTGCTAAAATTTCGAGTACTATACTATGACAGTGTGTTTCATCTACATACTATTGAATGCTATATCATCGCAGATAAATGAAGGTGCCCACGGAACTAGATATCTACAGAAGCACGCAAGTGCAATATTGCCCTGGTGTGCCATTTTGGGACTGTCAGCTCTACTTTTATACAAAGTGTAAATGCCCTTTAAGCACCAATGTCTCGCGTAGCAGGTGCTCTTCTTAGTGTCTTTTGACACAGTACTTTTTAATACGAGTTATGAGTGTTTTTTTTCTTGAAGGACATCTTTTTTTGAAAGAGACAACAACAAAGGATATACAGTAAAAGCTCGTTAATTTGACACCAGTTAATTCGGAAATTCGGATAATTAGGACGGCTCTATTGGTCCCGGCCAAAGTGCATGTTAATCTATAGGACCAAACCTTCGTTATTTCGTCGGAATTCGGCTCCGCACCGCTTAATTCGGACAAATGCTGACGGCTGCCGCTACAAAAAAGTGTGATAAAGCAGCGCTGGCACCACTGGAGTGAAACCGATACCTGAGTGGCATCGCCATCATCATCAACTAGTGGGGGCGATCGCAGCATCACCGAACGTCGCCTCCAACGCCATTTTCCCTTGTGTTGTCGTGTCGGAACCATCTCTTCTTGCGGAGTTCTCTTTTTCTTCCATTGTGACCGTATTTGCATGCCACCACCATCGTGCACTATAGTAATGGCAACGCCAAAAAAGCGGCAGAGTCCACCGACCGAGTCCACTGACGATGGCTGCCCGACTTTCGATGCTGTCCTTCCCACAGATGTGACCTTTCAGGACTACATCGCGATCGATCATGGTGTCGCACGAGTGGTCTCCTGACCGATCAAGAGATTATTAATGATGTCACGGGCGCCCATGAAGACCACGATTCCGACGAAGAATCATGCGAGGAGATACAGCCGCGACCTCATCGCACCTCATGGGAAGTCTCGGAGGCGCTGTTAATATTAGAGGACGCTTGCCTGAACACTCCCGACAGCTTGCGTGCTGTTGGTCATTTGGAACAGTTAAGAAAAATTGTGATGTCAGCTGGGATCTGCGCGAAAACGCAGAGGACAATTACAAAATACTTCAACAAATAAAGGTATGCTTCTGCAGCTTGATTTTAAATGTTTTTTTCCCTGTTCATTCGTTAATTCGGCATTCGGTTAATTCGGACAGTTTTTCCGGTCCCGTGAAATCCGAATTAACGAGCTTTTACTGTATTTAGAAAGAACTTTCCTGCAAGAGTTGCTGGGTGGGAGTTGAAGGCACCATCCCACCTAATACACGCCTCTTATCAATAAGTATAAAAATTGTGCACGATATATAGTGCTTTGGAATATGTGTGATTGATTGATTTGTGGGGTTTAAAGTCCCAAAACCACCATATGATTATGAGAGACGCCGCAGTGGAGGGCTCCGGAAATTTCGACCACCTGGGGTTCTTTAACGTGCACCCAAATCTGAGCACACGGGCCTACAACATTTCCGCCTCCATCGGAAATGCAGCCGCCGCAGCCGGGAAATGAACCCGCGACCTGCGGGTCAGCAGCCGAGTACCTTAGCCACTAGACCACCGCGGCGGGGCGGAATATGTGTGAGTAGATGTGAGCAGAAACACGAGTCCAGGTAAGGAGGATAGTGATGCTGAAAATGAGTAGATGGGAGCGTAAGTCTGCAAAAAAAGGGGAACTCACTTAGGTTCACTTGTACTCAGACTCGCCAACATTTTCCTGAGCTGGACTCACTCAAACACAGACTCACGGCTCAATACGAGTCTGAGTGAGTCAACTCAGGAGTGAGTTCGCCGACCAACGCATGCAGAGCTACACCTTGGTAATCGTCGTCTTGAACAGTGATGCCATTATAGCAGCCAGGTAATTAGCGCAGGTAGCCTTGCGGTGACATGACTGTATAACATGCCAAGTTGGATGCAAGGAACTCGAGTGTGCTAATCAAGCTGTGTGGCTTAGTGCTACCGCATCGAAAAATATTATCCGATATTCCATCGGAGAGGAGTGGGCAGGCTGACCGCAGAACGAGCGAAAAGCTGACCAATAAGCCCTTGCATCTGAAGGCATGAAGTCTGCCTGAACGAGGCCCTTGCTGTTAATGAAATGAAATGAGGATATTTTGAGGGATCATTTTTTTGCACATAGGCCAGAAAAAGAGATCTGTAACACTAATAGTGTAGCAACAATAGCAACAATATGCCATCGGCGTCTTAGATGTTGCCAACTATGCAATTCTACAGATGGTACTCACCGTAGTTGGTCTTGCTTGCTCTAACTTCGACTTCATTTCATTGGACAAGTTCAATGAAGGGCTGGGGAAAGAAAAAAAAAAAGAATGTTTTGCAACTGAGGACTGGACAAATGAATCAAATAAATAAAGACTGCATCATATCGAACCTCAGGCAGTTCACATACATGCTAGTTTGGCAAGAAATCGGTACAAAAAAGGTAGCGCATGCTAACACGGGCACAAGGGAAGAGAACAGGACAAGGCAAGGACAGCTAGTGTTCATGTTGTCTTGTTCTATATTATTTTTGCCCATGTATATTTGCTTTACCTTTCTTTGTGACACCCTAAAACAAAGCCTAGTTGTGTTCCAGTGGTTCGTTACCACACACATCGGCGTGTGCACGAGGGGGGACAGAAGGGCAGGTCTGCAACTTACACCGACTAGGGGGCGGGGTGCCTTCTTAGACACGTAAGGGGGGGGGGGGGGGGGGGGGCATAAAATCTGCCCTATACATTGAGCTAATATGGAAGGGGGTGCAGCGATGAACCTTTGCCCCCCCTGCACGAGAACCCTGTGCACACCTATGACCATACACAAGCAGAGCCAGAAGAATGTTGTAGCCTGCAATTTTTTACCTAGCCTTACTTCTGCGTAAAGTCACTAAATTTTGTTCTTTGTCCCGACAGCATGAAGATACTTATGGTGCTAGGTCTAGCACTCCAAGGTCGTTCTTAACATGAGGTTAGAGTACAGTTAATTCCAGCTTTTAGGATGTATTGTGGTCTCTTGAGATAATCTAAGAAATTGAATACACACCATTTTATTGACCGCAATGACACAGATCAATGAAACCATGCCCAAAATTGTTCTGAAAGGCTATCAGCACATCTCATTGGTAGTACTGTAACAGAAGATGGCATGTGTGCACATGTATGATAGAAGAAGAAAAATATCTTGACAAGAGCTCCTCTTCAATTTCAGCATGCTTCACTGCAACTTATGTTTGCTCGATAGCAAAACAGCCCTACAATGTGGCGAAGCTGCCTTCCATGATCTGCAACAGCATCAAGTGGATCTGTGCTTGAGAGCAATGGTTTGTGGCAGCAATACAGCCACTACCCTAGCGGTTATAGTAGATCCGAATATCACCACTTCAGATCTTCGATCAAAGCAAAAACCGGAGGATGAACGGTTTCAGTGTCCGAATTTGAGATGCCCTGATATAGATGGTTCATGGCAGACATGGTGTTTACACAAAACCTTAGGATTTACAGGCATGTCCAAAAACATCGTATCTCACAAGCTTTTTCCTGCCTTCTAACTTAATTGCTAAGCATTCTTTTACATATCCCAAGCTCGTGATGAAATACCAACAGCTTAATGAAATGTCTGTACCTGTCTCCCTTAAGCAAAAATATTGCCTTGCTGTATGGTTTTTTAGTGCTACAAACGGTTGCTGAAAATACCGTATAAACCAAAATATAAGTCGAGATATCTTCAATAAAATAACGAGCTAAAGTCGCCCCTCATCTTACATAGCGGTGTCTAGCTGACAGTGCACCGCTGTCAGGCAACATGTGGTTTGCATGTGCATGAGAAGCTGGACACTGCCATGTTCACATTCTAATCCAATAGCAGGTTTTTTTTTTCTTCTCTCTTGTCTGTTTTTTTTTTTGTGTTCATAATGTGCCTCTGATCTGTTCTAAATTCTCGCTCTGCTTGACACTGTGTTTCATTTTTAGTGGTCTTTTTTTTTTCGTTCACTGAATATGAGTAGCGGTACGAGAAGGCAGTACTCAGCTGCGTTTAAACTAGAGGTTGTTGAGTTCGCAGTAGCGAATGGGAATATGGCTGCTCAACGCCACTTTGGTGTATCATAAAAAAGCGTGCGCTATTGGAGGGTGCAGAAAAAGAAGCTGCAGATGTGCAATCCTCGGAAAATGTCATTTCGTGGGCGAAGTGCGGTTCATCCGCAGCTGGAGAATACGCTAGGGAACTTTGTGTGGGAAGTTCATGCGTGCTCGCTGCCAGTAACCATGGATACCATACGCAAGAAAGCTGTGGAACTCGCTCGAGAAGCTGGGCTTATTAGAGAAGAGTTTCGTGCACCAAACTCTTGGGTGCGTCGATTCATGAGACGCAAAGGATTTTCTTTCCGGTGGCGCATATCCATCTGTCAGAAGTTTCCAGACGAGTTCGAGGACAAGCTTATAAACTTTCAACGCTTCGTGAACCGGCTTCGGGAGCAGAATAACTACATGATGGGACAGATTGACAATGCCGATGAGACTCCCGTGTGGTTTGACATGCCTTCATCGACCATGATCATGCAGCATGGCACCAAGGCTATGAAGATATTGTCCACTGGCAACGAGCACTCGCGCTTCACTGTCATGCTGGCATGCATGGCAGATGGTAGAAAGCTTTCGCCCTTGATCATTCTCAAACGTAAGACAATGCCAAAGGAAGTGTTCCCGCCCGGTGTTGTCGCTCGCGTCAACAAAAAGGGATACAAGGACGAGGCCATGATACTCGAATGGATACGAGTAGTCTGGAACCATCAGCCAGGTGCACTGCTGCGTCTTTGCAGCATGCTGGTGTTAGATGCGTTTTGTGGTCACTTAACTGACGCTGTGAAGCGCGCACTGGGCGATGGAAAAACAGACCTCCCCGTGATACCAGGTGGTATGACGTCCACCCTCCAACCGATCGACGTTGTACTAAACAAGCCGTTCTAGGACCGAGTGTGGTTGGAGTACCAATAGTGGATGTTTGGTGACAACCCAAAGACACGATGGGCCGCCTGCAGAGGCCTCCGCTTGCGACTGTTTGTGGCTGGGTGCTTTCCGCCTGGCTTTCTTTGCCAGATTCCATGGTAGAAAATGCTTTTAAGAAATGTTCCATCAGCAACTCGCTGTATGGCATGGAAGACAACGCACTGTGGGAGGCGGCCAGCGACAAACTCTCGTCTTCAGAAGACAGTGGTGCTCTGTCTGAGGAATAGGAACAGTTACGATGGTGGTTGAGGGGAGCTCTGGCGATCGGGGTGCGGTGCGCCGAATTCGCAAATAAATGTCATTCGGCAATTTTCGGGTTGTTTTCCTTTTTTTCGGTAACCTGAACAAGGGGGGTCGACCTATATTCCAACTCGACCTATAGTCCGGTTTATACAGTCGTGAAAAATGATCACTCCTACCACCAAAAATTCCCTAAGGAATGTTCCCTGCATAAGCATTTCCTATTAGCAGCCTGACTACGCCCACTGCAGAGCAAAGGCCTCTGCCATGTTCTGCCAGTGAACTTGGTCCTGTGCTCGCTGCTGCCACTTTATACCCGCAAACTTCTTAATCTCATCCGCCCTTGGAATACAGTCTCTTGGAATACAGTCCGTGATCCTTAGTGACCAGAGGTTATGTTGCCTTCGCGCTATGTGCCCCTGCCCATGAACATTTGTTCTTGATTTTGATGATGTCCTTAACACCCGTTTGTTCCCTGATACACTGTGCCTTCTTCTTGTCCCTTAGGGCTACACCTACCATTTTTCTTTCCATTGCTCATTGCGTTGTCCTCAATTTAAGCTGAACCCTCTTTGTAAGTCTTCAGGTTTATGCTCCGTAGCTAAGCACCGGCAAGATACAGCTGTTATATACCTTCCTCTTGAGGGATAGTGGCAATCTACCTGTCATATGTTGAGAGTGCTTGCCAAACGTGCTCCACCCCATTCTTCTAGTTACTTCAATCTCGTGGTTCGGCTCCGCGGTTATTACCTGCCCTAAGTAGACATAGTCTTTTACAACTTGAAGTGCACTATTACCTATCTCGAAGCGCTGCTATTTTCCGAGGTTGTTGTACATTACTTTCGTTTTCTGCAGATTAATTTTAAGGCTTACCTTTCTGCTCTCCTTGTCTAATTCAGTAATCATGAGTTGCACTTCATTCCCAGAGACTCGGCAACGCAATGTCATCGGCGAAGCGCAGGTTACTAAGGTACTCTCCATAACTCTTATCTCTAACTCTTCTTAATTTAGGCCTCTGAAAACCTCCTGTAAGCACGCGGTAAATAGCATTGGGGAGATCATATCTTCTTATCTTTCACCCTTTTTTATTGGTACATATTGTGTCGTTTTCTTTATGGAGCTCTATGGTGGCAGTCGATCTGCTGTCTTCCAGGATGTTCATATATGCTTCGTCGACGCCCTGATTATGCAACGTCTGCATTACTTAGATATCTCTAGTGAATCAAATGCCGTCTCGTAATCTATGAAGGCTATGTATGGTGGTTGGGTGTGTTCTGAGCATTTCTCTATCACCTGATTGATAGTAGGAATGTGGTCGATTTAACCTGTACGAAATCCTGCTTGATGCTTTGGTTGATTGCACTTGCTATGGCATCTATTTAACTTTTACACAGACTGAAATAACGAGAGGATACAAATAATATAACTATTGTGTCGACTCACTCATTGTAGTCAATATTTTCTGGAAGCTGCAGAGCTTCTCCTTCCTCAAGTTCAAGAATCTCCGCCCGCTGCCTAGCTACTAGGTATGCGTATCTAGCTGAAAGACAGAAAAGAGGAACAAAATAAAACATGTACAACTTTTCACATGTGTGTACGCAAACGCAATCAACTTGTACACCAAAGACAGTGAAGCTGTAGACAAAAGTTCTTTCAGTATCCTCGTAGCCTGGTTATGTTATCAATGACAGAGGGACTGTCCACCATTTGGAAAAATTGTTATGATTGTGGCACAAATTAGAAGATCATTCATCACATTGATAACAACTAGCATGCTTTTGTCTCATGAAAAAGGAATTAAAAATTTAACTTCACGTTAAAAGTTGACAAAAAATGACCACTAGCATCACAAAACAGCGATCCCCACAGGTTGACTTTTTTGCTTTCAAAAACAAACATGTATAACTTGAAATTGTATTTTATGCATTTGAGGCAGCTTTAGGTTGCACCAGACTAATTTTTGCTTTTTTTCTTATTCGTTCAAAAAGGCACTCGGCGGCGCGGCTGGCAGTGTGTTCGATTGCCTGCATGTCTGCCGGGAAATGGCGGAGAAATGAAAATACGACGTCTGCCGCCGTTCATAAAAAAAAAGTGTATGTGCCTTAAACAACCACTAAGGTATTTGTTTTATTAATAAAAAAAAAATTTGACAAAGCCTTCAAGAAATCGCACGCGGTTTCTGTTTTCGGCTTTCACTGTCAGAACAATTGTCGTCGCCTCCCCCGACCAGTGTCGTGGGCATTCATCCCACTCATGAAAGGAGACCGAACGCAGATAGAAAATTTCTGCTTTAAAAATTTCTTCACATTTTTCAGAGAAGCCGCTGCAAGGTTAAACACTTCAGATGGTAGGCTTTTTATTGCGACACAAATCAGATAATCAGTGAAGGATGGTAGACAGTCCCTTCAAAGGGTTCATGAGCCACCCCTCGTGACTGGTGAAAAAACACATACAGCAGAAGGCAGGTGCTGATGCAAACAGCTCCGCCAAATCTTGCAGTTGTGTGCAGCAAGAAGAGTTTACAAGCAGTGAGCGAAGTTGCCTCTTCCTCAAGTGTGTTCTCTTCAAATAGAAGCCCATCCATACTCTTGTTCTAAAGAGGGCATCATGCAGCAGATTTTGCACTACACAGAAAACGGCTGATATTGATCGGTAGTAGTTGGCATAAAGAACAAGCAGGATTTGGACAAAATGAAGCTCTTGCCACAAGGTGTCACCATATGCCGGGTGATGCGCTCTATAGCTTGCTGAAATTACATAGCTGTGATATTGTGACTAACAAATAAAACAAGCCTTCATATATACCCTTCTTTCCTTCATTCATAGTGGGGGTCTCGTTATGGCAGACTTAATGCCTTCAGGTGGTATGCGAGAAATTATTGGTCAACTGCCAGCTCATAATAAGATCACATGCTACGTGACGCCAACAGGAAAAAAAATAAGTGTCCCACACTCGCCGATATGACAACAGGTGGCACTGACTGACGCTCCCACGTCAGTCAGTGACATTCCAAAAATTGGAATGTTACGCAAAGAACGGCAAGCAGCTCAAAACTTGCAGAGCTGCTCAAGCACAAAGGATGCATGAAAAGAACACACACAAGATAGGCACAAACTAACTGTCCCAGCCCGATACTAAAAGTTCGCTGCTCAAACACAAAGAAGGACGCACGAAACTAATGCACCAGTATGCACGAAACGAGCCCAGACTAACAGCTGCCACAGCTGTTACATCTTTATGTTTGAGTAGCACACTCCTTTCACAAATGTGCCCACTGGAGCGAGTGAGGGGATTTCCGTGCACTGTCACTTCAAAGAAACTTTGTGGTGGAAGCACAAGACAGTACAAATTGTCTCTATCACGAGATAAGGGTGCACGCACAGGCGACCACGCCCTGTAGGGCAAAGTACACATGTTATAAGTAAGAGGTGTGAGCAGGTCAGTGACCTTCAAAGGGCACCCCTCGTGCCATCTCGCAAGTGATAACAAGAACTCACTGAAAGGCCACCGAGCTTTGAGTACCACCAACGACAAACATGGTGTACATAAATAGCTCGTCGTTGTTATGTTGAAGAACATACACTTTGTGGCGGAGTTGTTTAGTGCCATGCACTATAGAGCGAGGGGTCATGGGCTTTATTTCTGCTGACCATACTTTTTCGTTCTTGTCCTTTTTCCTATCTCTCAGCGTACATTTTACAACGTCATATCTGTGAAGGAAATATGTCAGGGAAGTCTTGGTGAAATCCAGTTACAACATACTTTCATGTTAAGAAAGCTTAGAAAGATTGGTGCATTTGGTAGAAACGCACATCATGACTGAGTACAAAGTCAGGCCATATCGTGCTGCCAAGTGGTGAAATCTTTTCGGTCAAACAGGAAAACTAGGGAGAGGAGAAAAGGAAGCTGACTGTTCTCATTTTAAGTTTTCACGTAAAAATTGCAGCACCCATGTTAATATACAGCAGTGTTATGTTAATGCAGACTCCAGTTCGCCATAAAGTTCCTGAGTACAGAAAAACAAAATCAAAATGGTATAGTGTGCATTTCCTAATCCGACACAATTAAACGTTTTCTTTCTGACGTGTCGGGCAGGTGGTGCAGAAGTTACATCGTAGTGCTGCCATCTGTGTTCTCATATCCTTCCCAGCAAAACAGGATGCTGTGCATTATAAGACTGGCATGCCTTTATTAGAGGTGTGAATAGCAAATTTTTGGTGCGAAGCGAATTCAAATATTAAAGTATGAGTGCAAAGCGAATTGAATATTTTTCGAGTGGTCAGATATTTGTTTAATATTTTTTGAACACTTCGAAGTTAAATCTGCAGAAAAAAGGTCGCAGAGGATCCCTAAGCCCGTTCTTATGAGACAAGATCATGGAAGTGTTTCTTCTGCCTAGGTTCATGAAGTGCCATAGGAATTGTGTTCCTTAGTTGTTTTAGTCGAAGGTCAGGCAATGCAGAGACCGAATCGTATTTATTTACATGACTTAGTGCAACCAATGTGGTGTCGACAACACTTTACACATGAAAGGTAAAGGCTGTTTTCTCCACCTCTCCCACTCTTCATTTGTGGAGGCCCAAGTGATTTAGTGGGCAAGGTCATGCTCCCTTCAAATTCAGAGTTGCTAATCGGCCCAGTAGACATCACTGTATAAAAACATCTGAAATTTCGGATGCTGAAAATCTTTGTCCCATTTTTTCGGCCTTTTTGGACCGAAATAGCGTTGATTAAAGCCCCCACCAATGCCGCGTAGGTTCGAACCAGTATTACCGTTAGTCGAGCTGTTTATGGCCTTAGAGGAACTCAAAAGACACCTTTGCCGCAAGTACCAAAATGTAATGCAGTGAAACATATTAAATTCGATGGGGCCAATGCAATGGTGCGGTGCATCTACATATATGTAGAAATCGGCGTTTTCTTGAGTCAATGTTTTTGCTACCACAGCAGTGTTTGAAAGGCAGCTTTGCCACAATGCCATAACATAATGGCATGAAGTATATTAAGAATCTGAAGGGGCCATCGCCAATCGGACGTTCACTGCGTTTGTCTTTAGGATTTAGATAGGGGTGTGCAAAATATTCGGAAGTTTGAATCCTAAATAAGTGCTAATCTTATATTCCTCATTACTGCCCCTTGAATGGTCACTACATATGTGAATTTCACAATGCACCTGTCTTATGTAGTATTTTTTCATGCGATGTGACTGTCTGTACAAGCATTTCACACAAAAGAAACCCTATGTGGCACCTTTACCTTCTATTTTCACTCTGTTCCTAAAAATGGAGCTTGACGCAAGGGGGCCCAGCTTTGTTAAATACATGTCCACCATGGTGTCAGCACTGATGTCTAGGCTTCCAAGCATTTCCAGGGCACTGCGAATTCAAATATGAAAGTGTGCATTGCAAAACAGAGAGTTTAGAGAGAGTTTGCACTTTGTTATAGTCGGTACCAATTTGGCCTGACTTTACATAAAGGAAGTAAAAAAAACAAAGAAAGGCTTGTAAAACAAACAAACAAACAAACTTGGAAGCTTTCCTGGGCAGCATGCTTAGCGTTTGGCTGTAAATAAAAACAGCAAATTAAAAGATAGGTGCAGAACATACAGTAGCCATGTTATGAAGGGTCTTTCATCATCATCATCATCCTGTTCATCTACTTAATTGAAGATTATGTAACCCACAGCTTCGGGTGATCTATGCAAAACCCTAGCGCTAAAAAGCTTGCATAAATACGCCTCTCAAAGATGTTCCAATCACATGCGCATTTGCAAGCGTCATTTTCCAATAGTAATTGATGCTATCTTGATTGTAGGCTTGTTGGTGTTCAGCCATTTTTGATACGACAACCTGACTTTTGGCGAGGTGATTTGTCATTTCACATTGCTCCCATTCCGTTGTTGCCTGGATATGAATGTATGACTGCAGGAGCACAGGTCACTGGGTTGGGCGGTGCATGATTTGGATGAGAACAAACAGCACTGAACGCAATATGATGGAAGAATCACAAGCAGAACGCTGAACTAACAACCACTGGTCTATTGCTGGGGTGTATAACAGATACAGTCAATCAGTTCCTAATTGAAAATGTGACAGCCTGTTTTGTTGACGCATGTAGCGTGATGACTTCTTGTCAATTTTTGCGCAAATGCTTTGTTTTTGTTGGTCTTCTGCGCAATGCTGCTGCGTATATTGCATATCTTGGCAAAAAACTAGTGGTTTTTAGTTCACTGCCCTGTCATTTTTTTCTACCATCCAATGTCCAGCACTGTTTGCTCCGAACTTAATGCATGAATGTTGTTGTTACGTGTAATGATGTGAAGGTTGTTTTCCTAGCAAGCCACAGGGAAACAATTAAGAAGAGAGCGTAGCGCAGTGTGATTTAAAAAAGAAAAGTAGCAAGCCACGTGCACATGCGCCAAGCTTTGCTTGCCTGGGCAAGGGCACCTGAATTTTTAATAATGTCCACTGCAGGAAAAAGGCCACTCCCCTCCCAGTTATTTTCAATTTGCTTCAGCTTGAGCAAGCTGGTCTATTATATGCCAGCAAACTTCTTGAATATTTGATTCACCTAACTCGCAGTAGCCCTCGGCTTCTTTTTCCTTCTCTAGCAATCAACTCAGTCGCTAATCTCCTTTGCATAACATGAAATCTCCTTTGCATAACATGACTGGTCGAGATCTATTTCTTTTACTTAATTGTTATAAGCCAATATATCAGCTACACCTGTTGTGTGATCCATTATAATGTCTTCTGATCTCATGACGTTAAGCCAACCATTTTCCCTTCAATTGCAAACTGTGTGGTTTAACTTTTTCTTGAGTGCTTGGGTACGTTCGTATCTCTTTCTTCCTTCTTCTCTTTGCATCCATCCGCCACTTCCTTTAGAGTTGCCTGTATTATTAGTTGTGGAAGAGGCACGTGCCACTTTTCAAGATGTATTGGGGCACCCGCTACAATGTTTCTGCTGCAAAGTCCTTTGTTGTTCGTTGCCGCTGGCTGGTGGTTACGTCGTCTCATGATACAAACGAACGAGAATGCGGCAGACGCAGCACCCTGCATAGAGATTGCAGTGCTTGAACCCGCGGTTGTGTTCGGCACGTACGGCGAAGAGGTTAAATAGCTCGTGCATGGCCAGGGATCTATAGGTAAAAATTAATAAGTCAAGATAATAATAGCAACACCACAGCATTTGATGTAGGGGTACACTTCAATCAAATAAACACTGCCGAGTAAAGCAGTAATGTTCGTGTAAACTTCTCAAATTTTTTGGTGAAACCCGCGAAATAATTTAGTGAATTTTAGTGGTCCTGCTAAAGCTGAATTAAGACGTGTTGAACACATGATTGAAGGTGCATACCTTTTGTGCGTTTGATTAACTGTTGCAGGCAGTCCTAGCAAACTTCTCCAGTGCTGTGTATGCTTGACCTCGGCACCAAGGATGCGTTGTGCATCGGCCAGGGCATTCTTCATTCTACAGGCTCTCTCGTATTCTTCCTCCGTAACGCAGCCTATCTTGTAGCCTACGGAATGATTAAAACGCCTTTTGTTTTCATATCTCATTACTTCCACCTAGTTTTAGTGAAATCTGAGAACTTAGTTTTTCCCCATTTCTTGGACATTTGGAATAGTAGTAAAAAGTGCACATTAGTAATAATAATTCTTTGGTGAGTTTTATAAAAGTTATTAAGTACGGGTAGACATCACGCATGAGAACTTTTAAAAACATCAGCCATTACGCATCCAGCACCTCTGCGAAGCACTAATATGCACACTTGAAAGCACGCCTAACCTAATGCATAGTATAAGAAAAAAAAAATGAATGCACAGCACACTACCAGTACAAAGCAGCTAAATCTCGCATCTATAACACCACCTTAATATTTGTCTTTTATATACCCTAATAGAAATGAAGTTCGAAAAACTGTTATTGATATATGTACCAAAGCATAGCAATAGCATTCACAGCCTCTAACTTTACACCTACTCCCGTGTGCCTACCACACGATGCTGCATTGTGAGGAATATTTGTTTTAGCTACTTGAAAATTCGACCTCTTAATTAGCCTTTTTTAATTTCTAATGAAAGTTACAGGTGCGAAAACGTGTCAGTAGCTTGAAGAAGCTTTGTCAATTCAGACTAGCTCCAGTCTTATTGCAGCCTGAACAGGCAAGCTATGCAGACAGCATCAACTACACAAGCACCACCTGTGATGGCAATCTTAGCATCTAAGAGAACAAGAAGTTACCAGCATAACCAACTGCCACTGAGTTTGACTGGAAGCAATAACCAGTGAAGAGCTCGGGGCGAAATCAGCGTTGATAGGCCGAAATGAAGGCGCACAATTGATTGACTAATAGATTGTCTGAAAGACTTAACTAATTAACACAAAACTTAACACAAAAGGAAAGTCATATTATTGACTCTTGGTCACAAGACGCGTCAAAATCTGAAAATTCTGTCAGTCACCTATAGATTGAAAGGGTGCAACATTGTTTCAATGTTTCACACCATCCAATACTACAAGCACAAGCAGTATTCTGAGAGACAAGGTTCCAACTGCCTGACCAGAGTCACCCCTACATTGAAGCAGAAACAGTAGCAATGAATGGGATACCATAAATAAACAAAAAGTGCATTACTTAGACACATAAAAAACATGACAAACACATAATATACATAGATCAGTGCGTTACCTTTCTCAGTAAGCCGAACATCTGCATTGTCAGGCCTCAGACTGAGCCTGTATTCGGCTCTGCTGGTGAACATGCGATAGGGCTCCTGTGTTCCATGTGTTGTGAGGTCGTCAATGAGCACTCCAATGTACCCCTCCAGGCGTGTCACAGTTAGCGGCTCCTTGTCCAGCACTTTGCAGGCTGCATTTATGCCAGCCACAATGCCCTGTATTTGAAAGCGGTAAGTGGCGAGTCAATGACTTTGGGCTTGCTTGCCTACAGTTATCAATGAATTCACACAAGGAAGTCTTCCTAGGCAAACCACTTTCAAGAAAATCCTCGAAGTGTATTTAATCA
Organism: Rhipicephalus microplus; assembly: GCF_013339725.1. Taxonomy (NCBI): domain Eukaryota; kingdom Metazoa; phylum Arthropoda; class Arachnida; order Ixodida; family Ixodidae; genus Rhipicephalus; species Rhipicephalus microplus. The sequence goes on from NC_051165.1 coordinate 132,301,223, forward strand.
GAAGATTGAAAAAATGCTTTTTCATGAGCACAAAAACGTAGGAAAAATAGAAAAGAATTTGAGTTCCGAGTTTCAACTGCTCTTTTAGTACTTTTTTACTGCGACATTCTTTCCTATGTTTATGTAAATGGACTTACAATTGTAAGTCGACTCAAATGTAGGTGGACCCCCGACAATGGCACAGCATAAAAAAAGAGAGAGAAGAGCACGAGCAAATTTTATTTACAATTTTTTTGACACATTGTGAAGCCATTGATGAGCGAAGGTGGCTTCATGGCAGAAACAAAGGCTGCGCAGAAAAGCTAGTTCTGCAAAAATACGTGGAGATCATTTTGAGAAAGACTTCACAACCAAAACTAGTTCTCGATTCTAGGTCGACCCCCCAACACCGAATCTCAAGTTAAGACAAAATGGGTCGAATTACAATCCTGTAAATACGGTAAGTTCCTTAGCTGCTTATTTATGAGGTAAAATTCCAACATTCACCTGCGAAGCGGCTTCTTCGTAACCAGTTGTACCATTAATTTGACCAGCCAGGAAAAGGCCCGGGACCTTCTTTGTTTCCAGTGTTGGTTTGACCTGGCGTGGATCAATAAAGTCGTATTCCACACCATAGCCTAGAAGAAAAGAAAGCCATGTTAACTATATGAGTTTATATCCTTCCTTTCTACTTTTAGATAGCTCAGAGCCATACTAACAACAAAGAAAGTTGAGCAATATACTTGATATCATGCATCATAATTTTATAAGAGAAAAGGAATCTGAGAAAGCAGCAGTAGCAGTGACTGAGTTCTCGATAACTTTTCTCACCGTGTGGCAGTAGTGGAAAACTTTTTTTTTTTTTTTCGATCCTCAATCATCAGAGTTATAGCTGGGCTGCACTGGCATTGCCAGGGCATGGGGCAACTAGGAGGGGTTCCTCCAAATTTTCAATTTCACATGTGTATGTGTATAGCATGCACATTTACAAAAACACACACAAAAGAGGTGTGCATTTGTGAATACACACCCCTCTCTTCTTCCCGACAACCTCCCCTCCCCCCAAAAAAGATTTCTGGCTACGTCCCTGCTTAGCTGGCCTGACAATGACAACAATCGGCAATTCGAGTAAGAAGGTTTTAGCTTGGGTCGCAGTAGTATAAGTTTACAATTTCCTTGCAAGGTACACGACCAGCCTGCAATTGACAAAGTACTATACACAAACCTGGTCTGATCATTTCCACATTGTGGCAACCCGGCATGCACCGAACCAACTTCTGCTGGACATCAGCAGGCAAGGTGCAGGAGATGCCATTGGGGTAGATGATGTGGGTGTCTAGGCCTACGTCATAAAGGATGCCAGAAACACTGTTTAGAAGGCTCCAATGTGATGCCAAGTGATTTTATATTTAAGTAGGCTTGTGTGAATAGTAAAATTTAGGCTTGAAGTAAATAGTGATTTGGTTCAAATAATTCCAAATCGAATTAGAATAGTATATGTCACATATTATAAAGAAAAATGAGCATATTTTTGTCCTGACTGAACTAATCTGTACAATATTAAAAGAAATTGAAGTAAGGCATGCGAAAATGTAATTCTTTTTGGTTCTAAGTGGAAGCAACTTTGAATAGTAGATTGGTGCAACATTCGGCTGAATGCAAGTGATAATCCGTAAAATATAGAAGATTGTAGGATCGGACATGTTATTAAAATATGATTATGACTCAAAATCAGTGCAACTAACATGAAGGGGCAGAAGAGCATTGGATTTCCAACAAAATTATTGGAACTTCAGTGCTCTGTTCTCTTTTCTGGAGACTCCACCTGTTAACAGCCCTTATTTTCACTGTAAAATACGTTACATTCTAAAATTTACTTCGGCCCCGCCACGGTGGTCTGGTGGCTAAGGTACTCGTCTGGTGACCCGCAGGTCGCGGGTTCAAATCCCGGCTGTGGCGGCTGCATTTCCGATGGAGGCGGAAATGTTGTAGGCCCGTGTAATCAGATTTGGGTGCACGTTAAAGAACCCCAGGTGGTCGAAATTTCCGGAGCCCTCCACTACGGCGCCTCTCATAATCATATGGTGGTTTTGGGACGTTAAACCCCACAAATCACAAATCAATCAATTAAAATTTACTTCGAGCATATAAGGCAGCAGAACAAGCTTTTAAACTTGAAAAACGTAGAAACGATGTGAGGGTAACATTTTTGGTTATCTTTGAAGTAGGGCTTCGCAGCAGTGCAGTTTTTGCTTGGAAAGATGTTCTGATGGTACAGCACTTTTCCACTGCAGTAAAACCGCCTTTACAGGAAGTTTACATGCAGATTGATTATGTACCTCTTCGTTCATATCAAACACTTCGAAATTTGCAATAATTTAAATTACATCCTAAGTGAATTCGAGTATGTTAACATTCACTCGAATAATAGCACAAGCTTTGATTGAAGGCTTAACATAGCTGCAAGTGGTTACCTAGAGCATGACGGTACTCTGTTCAGCAAGCATCTGATATATGAACAGAGCTAGCAGTATAAAATGCGTCGATTTTCAAGTAATGCACACACTATATGAACAGAGCTAGCAGTATAAAATGCGTCGATTTTCAAGTAATGCACACACTTATGATTCTACAAAATTCAATAAATTCATGCCACATCAATGCAGTATTGGCTCGTACCCTCAAATCAGTGTTAACCTCACCTTCATTGGCCGTACTTGTAGCAACACAACGTGACTATCTAGAACAAATGATCATATCATAAAAGTTTTTGTCATATTTCATTCTGTAAACGCTGTCCATGTGGTAACAGAGCAAAGCAACAAAGTAAACTTAAACTGCACTTAAAAGCTCACCTTGCTTTTTACTGTATTATTAATCTTCACCACTTATGCAGCAGAAGGGCATAATGCAGAGAGCAGGAAACGTTGATTTGACAAATAATATTGCTAAAAGAGTGTTTTCATCAATTGATAATAATTAATATGCTTATGTTGGCTATTCTAGATGTTACTGTGCATGTCAGCATGGCCATTATCATTTTATTAGATGTTATTACCAAGATGGTGATCTTGTGTGGTTGCATGGTTGCATATTAATGACAGTGCTTAGTATGTATACACAATTTAGCACTTATCACAAGTCACACATTGGAACAGCAAGTAATTGTTGGGTCCTGAAGGCTTCGAGCTTTAGCATGTATGCACTTCTTTAAGGTTGTTCAGGCTGAGGCCAGCGCACATACTTGTTACAGACATCACACATTTCGAAGACTGTTTTGTGATATAATATGCATCTACGGTGAGCTTTGACTCTACTGCTTTTTCTGCAGTTCTGTGCAACAGTACTGCAGAAGGACAGCAGAGTGATGCACAACAGTACTGCAGTGGTACTGCACAACAAAATGAGAAAAACATCTGCATACTTGCCTTCAGGCTCCAGCCAGACTTGGTGGACACGGCCTTTGAAACGAAGCACCTTGGACTCGATGGATGGGCAATATCTGCACACCATCACAACCAGGCAACGTCTACGTCCAGTCATGCTCATCAGACGAGCTAAGAAACTAGCCTTGTGTAAATATCAGGTTCTTTGGTTTGAAGCGAAGTTCAAAGGAGTACTGACACAAAATTTCAACGCCGAGAGTAAGCGAGATATATGTGGAAACACACACAACATCTACGAAATATTAAGGGCAAATACAGCCTAACACATAATTAAAATAAATTTTAAAGTGCATGCCACGTGACTGAGCAAAATGTGGCATTGATATCAACGTGGTTTTTGCAGAAACAACTCCTACGCTATGAGTTTTTGTTGGCTGGTGGCTCACATGTGCCTCTCAGTACCTGCAGCCTTGCATGAGCTGTCAATGCTCTCTTCCACTGTTCACTTTTTGTGCCCTTTGGCAGATGATGTGCACCATATCTGTTGATATTGCAGCACTGACTCCATGATGAAACAGGATGGAAACGACACTGCACAGCACATGCAGGCGTTAGCAGACTCACTGTCAGTGCAGTGCTCACTAGCACGCCCTCCCCACACACGGTGCACATGTCACAGCTTTGTGGGCCTCGTGGCTAACTGTGCTTACTTGAAAACCGGGACTGCTCCTGCCTAACTCAGCGCTCCTTGAAGCCGAAACTGCAACTGGACACTCTAAAAATGTCTCTCAATAATTAACCACTCTGTACTCAAGCAAACGAGGTTTCCAACCATTGTTAGCGGGTCATAAGCTACCTAGAGCAACAAAACAAATCACAGAATATCCACGGAGTAGAATGATGATGAATGGGCCAAAGGCTCAGAGGGTTCTATCGGCAAACCGCGAATCGTCCGTCCCCTGGTCGCGTCTGTCTGCCTTCCGTTCGTTCGTTCATCCGTCTGTCTGTCCGTCCATCCGCCGTCTGTTTCATATGTATGTCTGTATGTATGTCCATCCATTTGTCCATCTTGTGAACCCTCCAAGTACCGCCATCTCGCATGTTTTCATCATATGCTCATCATATACAAGTACCGCCCGCCGTCCAGCGGACATTCCAAGGACTTAGCGAGAGGTGGCTACCTACTACTACTACATATATCTAGGATGCATGACCCACAGCTTAAGAAGCTTTGCACCTAAACAAAGTACAAAACCTTTTGTCAGTGCTCCTTTAAAAGAGAGGCACTTCATTAGTACAGAACAATTTGAAGCCAATTCGTATGGTAATGAAATTTGAATTATCACACAGTGCAAGTTAAAAGTGGTAAAATACATTACGAATGAAATTTGCCATACTTAGTTCATAGAAGCCCGTTTAACATTTTTTTATAAACTTTAAAATGATAAAACAAGGTGCAGGTAATACGCACACTTAACACTGAAAAGAGGGTTTGCGAAAATGCAGTCTTCTACTAAAGGAAAGTTTCAAAGCATAGCGGCTTCGTGCTGCAGTGAAACTACGTTTTAAGATGCATTAATGCAGTAAAGTAACCTTAGTTATTTCTTTTGATTACTTTGAAACTTTCAAAATTCTCAGTTCATGATGGAACGAATTTAAATACTCTAACATCGATTCGAATGTTCGATACACTCAAATTTTTGCACAGGCCTATAAAAAACCACACTTCAAAACATTTTGTGCTGGCAGCGCAGATGAATCAGGTGCGGCAAATCAGTTTCTGCAGAAGCCTGCTACGAGGAGTAAAGTGGGTGAAAGGGAAAAGATAGCCATGCTGGAGATGAAGCAAAAGTCATCAGAAATCGCGCACCTTGGACCGACAACTTCTTCTTTGACGTGCCTGTCAAGGTGGAGGTTGTCGAGCACGAGTTTGTCCACTTCCGGTGTTGTATTCGTCAGGCGCATTGGCACTTGGTTCTCAGCCTGTGCAGTGGAGATTGATTGAATGACATTTACGCAGTTGATGAGGACAACTGGCAATTGTTGTGCAACTAGCATAGCGCTGTAATGCGGTCTTTCAAGGTGAAGGCCTTAGATGCAAAATCAAACATGAAAATTGACTTCCGCCGGCATTGGCGGAATCAGCACAAGCGATGCAAAAAATCACCATTACGTGATGATGCCATAGTTGCACCACAATAACACCATATAAATTTCGCATGTTTACGTCATCACATGAGATAGTCACATGGTCAAAAGTGGGCCAATCAAGAAGGTAGTGCAAAAACATGTGACGTTCAGAAAGCTGTCATAAGCCGAGGGGAAAGACAGACTGAGAAGAAAAACAAGATGGCTTTTGCTTTTGAGTTGTCTTAGGCGAACACAAATGGCAAATACACAGGACCCTATGTCATTTTAGACAAATACACAGGACCCTGTGAGTTTTTTTTCCATGGGCCAAGCAAATCAATGCGAGAATAGGTTTCAAGGGCATTCCTTTAATTTAAAGGGGCCCTGCAACACTTTTCAAAGTAGCGATGGAATGAATTCAGCAAAGGAGCTTATTGCCTCACGAATCGACCACCGCAAGTTTTTAGAATGTATACAATATGAGCGGAGGCACAAAAATTTGGTATGGCATGCGTGCCTCATCACCTCGAGCGCTTTTCCTCTGTTTTTTGCCCTTCAAACTTTTTCGTGTCACAGTGCGAGCACGTGCAGACACGTTGCAGCTTTCCGTGGTGGGACTGTTAACTCCAAAGCACGCCATGCTCAAATTCAGCTAATGGCTAATAGTTGGCCTTCTAGACATGATTTTTTAGCATCTTCCGTCATTTGTCGAGAGAAAAAAAAAAGCAATTTTTAGCTGACTTTGATCATTTGTTGTGAATTCTAGGCCGCATGCTGCACTATAAGAGTTGGTTCGCATGTTCTCGGGAGCCTCTATTACTGATCAGCAGCATTAATCTGACCATGCTCAAAAAGCATTCCAGAACTCCTTTAAGGAACTCGGGCCCGTCACACCAGACATACGAGCTTGCCTTTAATACTACTCGCATTCATTAGAGCAACAAGACAGATATGATTCCCTATAACAGAGATGTACATGATCAAAACGATGAAAAATAAATGGATGTACACCAGCATAGTGAGTGCTGATAATTGTTATGCCGCAATGAAACGAAGTTCTTTGAGGTGTATATCAATTGATTTGCAGTTTTGGTGTTCACTGTCCTTTAGCGCCGATGCCTTTTCTAGGTTCGTTTGTGTAAGCTTGGTATTTTTCCGCGCTTGGTATGTGATTTATGGCAGTAGCACTCAGTCATACATAAGAACTCTCGTCAAGCCATACATAATCAGTGTCTACAGACCTCAATGATGAATTGAAGACAGCTGTCGCGGTCATACATTCTGCCTGTATGTATGTACTAATGAACATGTTTGTTTTTGTCTTGTTTCCTGTGTGTCATCCTCCAGCATCTCAGCAGGAGTAGCAGGCCAGTAGGCTAATATTATCAGGCATCACTAAATTTTGTCTCTCTCATTTAGCATTGTATCTGTTACACCCAAGTAAATGGCAATTTTTCATTACATAGAAGAAAAAAAAATAAACAAGAACATACCTCACTGAGTTGCTAGTCAAATACCAACATCCCAATTCCCCAAGTTAATTTCACTGGTGAACCAAAAAACTACAACTGGTCATTACACTGAATAGGCCTGTAGTAGGCTTTCTGGTTATATCATGTGCTTATATTTTGTAAGTGTTTATGAAAATAACAATTATTCATCAGAAAATGAAAACAAGGTAGCACAAAAACCTCGGAAGCAACAAAATATGTGTGAGCTCATTAGAAGAACCATAACAATTGATTGGCTCAATCCTTCTGATGTAACGTGAAGTGCAGAACAAACACATTTAGCAGAGCATATAACACACAAGTACCAGTTACCTTATGTAGCAGCTGTACAAGTACTCTAATCTAAGAACATGTGCACAGTGATCTTGCTAATGGATGAGCACACATCAATAGTGATAAAACTTTTGATATGTTAACACTCCATTATTGCACAATCATAGTGCTAAAAATTTCAGTCACATTTCTTTCACTACACTATGTCTTTCCTCGCATAAAACAAACATATTAGGAACAGCATGCTGCAACAAAAAGTAAGAAAAATAACAGAGTGACAGACCTCAATCCACACTTTTGTGTTGCTAAAGGAAAACGGTTCTGGTGGGTTGTCACTCTCAATCACTTCTAGAGAGCTGTAGTCGATTGTTCGCCCATCCAGCCTGGGAGGAGTTCCTGCCGTAGAAATAACGCCGGATTTTCAAATGACGGCTGGTACATAAAACAGCTCGGCCAGCAGACCAAAAAAGTTAACTAACAGCGCCAACACCTTGCGATTCTCTGTGTTGTTAACAATTGTGTAAGAGCTCTACTGCTATAAGAAAACTATATATTAATCGAGACAGCAGAGGTTGTGTAAAATCAGATATTTATTTACTCAGAGCTCAAAGTATATGATTTACAAGCAAAAATGCAAGGTGTCTACCAAGAACAACCAGAAAAGGCCAATTCTGAACGGATGTGCTGGCTTAGATGGCATGTATGCAGTAAAGAATCACACCAATTCTTTTAGATCACAGTGATCACACTCTTATGCTCTATGTAAGCGATGGTGCAAAATTTATTTGTGATTAGGAATTCTGGCATTGTTTGTGTGTAATGTATCGGCAATGTCGACTGCCAACAATGTTCACAAATCTCTCTCTAAAAAAAAAGAAAAGCTAGATTCATCTAGACTTTGTAGGCTGTTTATGCTGTAATAAGAGCACACTTGCAAATGGACAGGATAAAAATAACATACGAAAGCAATGGAGAGACTTCTTCATAACTCTATGCTGCAAATAAAATGTGTGAGCCACAGGTCAGCCGAAAAGCTATTTCAGCAAAGCATGAACTTGGGCATGACAAAGAGTGCCAACTTTCTCAAGAATAATTACCAGTTTTTAGCCTGCCCAGCTTGAACTCCAACTTCTCAAGCGTGTGAGCAAGGCCTATGGCTGGCTTGTCACCAAGCCGTCCGGCAGGATACGTCTCCAGACCGATGTTAATCTGCCCCCTCAGAAACGTTCCAGTTGTCAACACAACGCACTGGGAGTGGATTGTAGTGCGGTCATCTAAAAAGAGAAGCCACACCGCAAGCCTCAGTTAGTCAACACTATGAATACCTTGAAATGCTCATTCTATGAAACTTCAGAAAAGCTGGACTGGAGATTTACATGGGTAAGCATTATCTTTTAGGAGGTACACACCTTCAAAAACATTTCTTGCTGAGATAAAAGACACGTCATTCTCAGTCAAGCACAAATGCATTGCTATGTGCAATGGAAGGCTATATTTTGGTTGTGTGCACACCATAAAATCATGAAAATAATCTTTGTCCTTGGATTGCTTTGGTACAATAATAAACTCCAGCTATTTACAGGCTCATATTTCACAAGATCAAAATAATTCACGTTAGTTGTTCTTTGATGCTGTGATCTAATGTCACCACCTGTTTAATGCTTAGCCTAACGCGTGCATTTTCTCAACTACAAGTGTAATAGCCATTCTGCCTGTTTTACATGTTTTAATATTGACCACCCATGTTCATTTGAAAAATAAATAATAATGTTGCATCACTTTCTCACTGTTTTATGGCGACCTCTCCTTTATTTCTGCCTGCCCGTTTCTCTACTTGATACGCCGTCATCGTCACTTGACGTAACACAGGCAGAAGCGCATAAGGCATAGCCATCGGAGCGCACACTCGTGCCAAAAAGAAGTCTTCTTTCTCTCGTTCTTCGAACCCATTGATGATGATATCATCGTGAGCAAAACCACATTTACTAGCACAGCCAGCTGTAACACACTGAGTGCACGCTCACAGCTTGTTCTTCAAGTGCCCTGATGATGATATTAAGTACTTTAGGGGCCTGGCCTCTCGTATGCTGTTGTCACTTGGTGTAATTCATTTTTATTTTATTTATTAGTACTACAACTTCTCCAGGAGTTTCAGCGGGGTGGGATACAGAGCATGAACAAAAGTACATAATAGGATTTATGTACATAATATTTTCAATAATGTAATAATAATAAATAATAATAAAAAATAAAAAGAAAACATGAACATTCGCTAAAGATAACAAATTCATGCTCAATGACCCAGCAAAGCATTTACCATAGGTGCAAACGAAACAAAGCAACAGGCAATGATGGAGATGCAAGCAGTCGGTAAGTATAAAAAATAACTGATCATGTTTCACCCATCAAGAAACGATGAGAATGCTGAGAAAGAAGTTGCTTGAATGATGTTGCTGCTAAGGTTTTTCCTATCTACGACTGTTCTCGGAAAAAAAGGAATACTTGAAAGAGTCATTATGAGAAAGGAAAAAAGTGATGGTTAGTTCGTGCCTTTGGCGCATTAAATAACCGCAGGAGAACGAAATCTATTCACTAGCGTTGACGTTAAAGTGCCCCTTGATTAGCTGATATAAGAATTTTAAACATGACAAGCAGTTTATTTCGGCTAAGCGCTTCAGGTTCGCTCGTGTTTGCAGGTCACATACTGAGCTGTGTCGGAAATCGCAATAGATGAACTGTATGGCTCTTTCTTGGATGTTTTCTAGCTTCAGAGTATTACCATTTGTGTATGAGCTCCATATAAGAGCAGGCAGCATAGTCTAAGACTGGTAGGACAATGGAATGTTATGCGAATTTTCTTACAGCAGAGGTAGCCAAAGATGACGTTCTCGTTAAAAAGAATAATTTTCTATAGGCATTAGCTGTAACATAATGAATATGTTTGTTCCACCTTAGATCATTTGATATCAATAGTCCAAAATATTTGTATTTAGACACCTCAGACAAACTCACACTGTTGAAATTATATGTAAAAATCTTCTTTCGAGTTATGCACTTCAAAACAGTATTGTTGAAGTTTATACACATCTGCCATCGTATACACCACGAAGCAACATTCTGGAAATCATTGTTTAAGAGTGCCTGGTCCAATTGGTCGTTAACCTCTGTATAACGAACACAGTCCTCTGCGTACAATTTTATTTTTACAGAGACGTCTTTTATATATATAAGAAAAAGGAGCGGCACCAGGACTGACCCCTGTGGGATACTGATGGCGATTGTTCAGGTACACTGAAATCTAATTAACCAGATGAGAATTTCTAAGCAGACAATGTAATTTAAATAATAATTTACCGAGTGATATGCTACAGGCAAAACTACTTGTCAAAATTGAAACAGAGAAAGCCTATGAGAAGTAGAGAGAGAAAGAAAGGAAAAATATATAGGGAGAGAAAACATAAATGGAAATGAACAAAAAAAGACAGAAAAAAATTGGAAAAGAGGAAAAGAAAACGAAAAGGTTGAAATCAAAGAAAGAGAAAAACCAAGAACAAAGAAGGCTGTCCAGATTTGCAGTTAATTCAGGTTTGGTACCACTAGTATAAAGCTGCCCTAATTTTTTTTTCAATGCAGTTCATTCAGTGCCGGTACAAAGCCAAATGACAGCACACACTAGCACGAAAAAAAAAAAAAGTTTCACCGTATTAAAATGGGGGAATCGGGGCATGATACCGTCAAGCTGTATTACGATTGATGTGAACAGGATAAAGTACGGCCCACACACCCAGGGTGATTCCGATGCAGCGCGACCCTTCAGCTGTTTTTTGAAGTACGAGGTCCTCGACAGTTCCACAAGTTATCGTGAGATTTCTCTGGTTCTTCAAGTAAGACTGAATGTGCCTTTTGTAGAGGCCCCGGTCTATCTGTGCCCTTGGGCCCTGCAAACAAGAAAAAGATACTACAGACATGTCTGTGGTCATGTTATATGTATAAGCCTCAACAGTATATTGTTTGATTATTTTAGATTCATAGATGAAATAATCGTATTACCCATACTGCCGGTCCTTTTCTTTTGTTCAGAACCCTGTAGCTGATACCTGACAAATCTAAAACACAAAAGAAAGAACACAAACATGAGCGTAAAGTTTACGTGTCAGACTCCTGATGCATAAAGCTAAGTAACTGAAGTTGCGCTTGCCAGGAATGCAGTAAGAAATATGACACAGCCTCCGCAAAGCACGGACATGAATGGTACCACCAATTTTGTCTATTGCAGCAATGCAGCACTCGCATTATTTTCTGCAACGATGGTTAGCAAGTTTAGCAAGACAATTTTTCACACCTTGAAAGTATGCGACGAAAAACACAGGGTGAAAAAAAGAATAATAGAAGACGTATGGTGCTGTGTAAACTCACCGCATATCTTGCCACAAACCCCACCCAGTGCATCTATTTCCCTGATGAGGTGAGCTTTGCCAATACCGCCAAAGGATGGATTGCAAGACATTTCTCCTGAAAAGAAAATTGTAAACAGAATAAGGTGCCAGCAAGATTGCTAATTTGTACATTCATCTTTGTCTTCACTGGATTTATGCCTCCTGTAACCTGCATTGCACAACCTAAACTGCATGCAGGCGACAGCAATTGTGTTCAGGCAGGTATATATATGGTAGAAACATATTATTGTGGATGAAAATCTCCAGAGATGGGAGACGTGCTGATAAAAAAGCCTATGTACATGGCCAAACCAGTGTCTGAAGTGTCTCTATATATATCGAGGAATACCTTTTGCCCGCTGATGATGAAACTACTGCTCATGATATAGAAACGCCAGTGCTCTAATGAGCCGGTTTGAAATCCGGCACAGCTGTCAGGGCAGGTGCGACTTCTATTGATGAAGACTGCTTTTATAGCCTTTGTGTATTTCTCACAGGATGCGGAACAGTTCGAGAACCCCCGTTGCTTCGCAATGCAAGCAGCTTGTGGCGGAGAAAACAACACCATGTGTCCATTAAACACCGACCATCACATATATTGAGTATGTTAGCTTGTTTAAAAGAAATTTCATTCGTGGTCTGTGGAAGTGTTGAGGTATGGACTACATGTTATTCTTCTGTAAAAAAAAAAATTGTTCAGATGAAGATTAGTGCTCGTTCTATACATTTATGACCATAAGTCCAGTATGTCTTCGCGCTGTTATCACGAATTAATTTGTTGTGTCTTTCTTGTAGCTCATGACTCCGTCGCACAGTTGATTCTCTGCACCTTTTACGAGGTAAAGTGTCCTGAATTAATGCGAGACACGTAGCAATACCGATAGTATCCAAGCGGTGGGTAAGCAGCAAGGTGTTGCATCCCATCCTAGCCGAGGCAGCCGCAGCTTCGGTGCCGGCATGACCCCCGCCGACCACGATAACGTCAAACTGCCTGTTTGAGTCACTCGACAAGGCCGCCTTGGACGCCCTGGGAGCCAGGCACAACGAGCGAGTACACTTGACACCTGCAGTCAATCATCGCATGAAGAACAGTCGTTGTAATAAGGATGTGCCATCGGGGTAACGTGGGGCACTCAAACGGACAACAGCATCTTGTAGGCGCGAACCAATGCACATTCTCAATTCCGTACTTCGCAGCAGTAGCGGTAAGTACACAGTAAGATTTAGCAAGATTTAGGTGATTTTCCGGCCGCTGAACATTAGAGAGCTTCTGCGTCCTCTTTAGCGTCAGATCGTGCTATAAATTGTAAGCGCATGCAACAGTCATTGATGAATGAATGAATGATCACGCGAAATGCTTACCCGTCCTAAACATCGTCAGCATGATTGGCTTAGAATTCTACAAAAGCGACAACGAACTTATCTGCAACAACGACAGCGTCGACATTATCATAATTTTCTCTACGCTACGCAATAGGGCAAATTATGGTTAAACGATCGAACTTAGATCATCTCGAACACACACAGGCGCGAAACACGCCGCTCCTATCAAAAACAAGCTATAAACAAGCGGACGAAATGTCACACAGTGCTTTTGGACTGGCACTTGTACGCCGCCAACAATGACGCGTAAGTAAAACAAAGTTTATCATAGATAAAAAATAATAACTACCAAACAGTAAAAACATCCTGTTTTTGTAAATAGGCTTCACTAATAACAACTAAAAAAACTTTCATGTAAACGTTGTTTTTGTATGTTTTTAATTCTATACTTGCACATGCCTGTTGAAGGCAACAACAGATGGCGCAGCGTACGGTTTTAGTTCCTGTTCAGTTTTCATGGAGAAGTGCGATGAACGCTGGTCCGCTGTCATGATCGAATCGTGGTGCAAAATGTCGCGGTTTTTGACGATACCGTGTCGCCGGGGTGGACGTCGAGTGAAGTGAAACGAGGAATTAACCGTCGCGCGGAAGCAGCTTGGGATTTCGACGCTGGTAAGTGCACGACTTCCTTCATCTTCAGCCTCCGTCGTCGGACAGGTGATCGTCTCCCAGTGGATGCGATTGCTCTTCGTTCAAATGCGATGACATATATGAGTGGCAACTTGTTGAAAATTTGCGGCGTTATCGCTCACAATTTCGGGCCTGCGAAGCAGCGTTCTGAGCAAGAACGTTCTTACGAGGTGGTTCGCGTTCGTAAACACGCGCAGGCGGGATGTAGTCGGGAATGCGAAGGCAAACAAACGCGCCCTTAGCGTCCCGTCATCATCACCGCGTTTAGAGGCCGGCAAACTTGAATGAACGTCAGGCTTGACGACGCGCTGAGGAAATGAAGTAGCGATCGGGTCGTTGATTTGTTGCCGTCGTCGCGGCGACACTTTGTGCCGCATGTCGCTGTCACAAAGCGCGTGTGAAAAAGAAGGCGGGACCGGAGCATCTCTTGGTGCCTGATCGGTTTCGCGAGGCTACGCTGCTCAAACTGTGTTCTAACCACGTCGTGGTTCTAACTATGTAACTAGTCGGTTACCCCGTCCTGGCGCTGTACTGTCATTACGCGTATAATACGGCGACGAAGTTAGACGAATATCGCTTCGCAGAGGTGCTTGCGTGTTTCGTCCAATGCGGAACCGAAACTTGCTCACGTCTCGGAAACGGCGTGCACCTGAACTTAGCACGCGTCTCAGTTTTGCTTTTGTTTGGAATGTAATTACTCGTTGTATTGATCGCAAATATTTTTTTTCTGTTAAATTCGAAAGCGTCGACGCTCGCACTGTGACTTGTCAACAACAGTCTGAATGCTGCGTAGCTGGTCAGGTTTAAAAGCGGGTCGCGTCCTCCCAAAACGAGTTCTTTTCAACTTGACGAAACGAAAGAGCGCTCGGTCGCCGGCTGACGTCTTCTATCTGTGGATATGCGGCACTCTTTTCTTTCCGGTCTTCTTTTTTCCCAACTCCATCCTCGTTGCGTGAACTAAGACGTGCTGCGCGCGCGGCTGCTTTTTTTGTAGTTTTGCTGGTATTTTTTTTTCTTAGCTGCCTGCGAAATCCGTGGCATACATTATAGCTTTTGTATGCGGCGCACGTTTGACTCGTTCGCTTCCGGAGATGTGCTCTTGCGTAATCGGCAGCTCGAATCATTGGTCGTGCGACCACCTTGGCATCCTTGCCGTGCCGTGTCGCGTCCACGTGGTTCGCCGTACGGTGGTCTATCGTACATTAAACTGGATGGTTTTTTCACGGTTACCGCACGTGCCCCCATCGGACGGAAGTCAACAAACCGGTGTGGCCGCCATGCCGCATGTTTATATATCGAGCTAGAGATAGCTGCGCCCAGCGTTATCCTGTTGCGATTGATATATTAAGTCCACCAATTACTGCTGGATTCACCGCTGCGCAACATGCGCATGGGAGTGAGGAAGGGTGGCAAGGAGGTGCCGCCACCCCTAGTGACATGAGGGAGGGGGGGCGCTTCGATGACCCCCCTCCCCTCCGAAGGGAATCTTGTGCTGTGCCACTGTTGAAATTTGTCATCACTTCAAACATTCGTGTGACCCTGAATTTCTCGTGTTTGGATCTCGTGTGCTCCCGTTTGTCGCCGACATCGTGAATGAAACAGCGAGCACTTCGTGTCAACTGTAACTGCTACACATCTTCCTAGCTGCTCCAAGTGGCTTGGGTGGAAATTGTTTGAGTGAATGGGCAGTTGTTCAGTAGAAAATTTTCTGATATATTATTTTCTGAACGATATGCAAGTACATCTATGGCATTGATCTGCACATTCATTAAACGGATGCGTGGCACGTTTAGGGACATTTCGTATTCTATTTGTTTATTTTTAGCCTACTTGATGCTCGCATATATATATATATATATATATATATATATATATATATATATATATATATATATATATATATATAATATATATATATATATATATATATATATATATATATATATATATATATATATATATATTATACTGACATTCTTGGAGGAAAATATTGCGTGCAATGTCTTCGTCTCTGCTACTTTTTTTTGTTTTTGCATAGTATGTACACATTATTCCGGTCACCTCAAAATAACGTGTTCCTATAAGCGGCAAGGTTGCACTATACCGTGGTATTTTTAGTATTTTCACTACTTAATCACGAAGTGAGCTACCTAGCGAATTTATCTAGTCTAGGCTCTGGGTAGTAGCGTAGGACCGTCCACGACAATGTTTGGTGTGCAGTGTGATTTCGCAAGCCGAAGCGTTTTCTTTTTCTTCTTTTTTTTTTCCTTTTTTTTGTCAGTGCTTCGATAGTATACAGCTTCCGAAGTACTTGGAAACATCCATAATTTCTGGCGAAGCGTCGGATCTAACATTTGACCTACCTGTTACGATACTGGGCCTTTAGTTGATATATTCAGAAATTTATTGGATATTCGATAGTGGGGGGATATTGGGGGCATGAGTGTACAGTGTATTTGATCTCTATTGATAGCTTGCACCCGATGTCATAGACGCAGGTTCATAAGCTACCGGTGCGCCGACATGACGTCTTTGATGCGTCAAGGTAGCATTTTATCGTGATGACTAAGCCGATTTGAAACTGATAAGTACACCGCCGGAATGTTATTGGCCTCTTTGCCAGTATAACAACAACTACAACAACAACAGAAAAAAAAACCGTATGCGATGTACTGATAACGCTAACACGATATCACACGCTTGGCCTCCCACCATGTTCGTCCACCATCATGGCTGTTTTTGAAACGTTAGCTGCAAGCCATCTGTACTCTAATACGCTTCTGGAGGTTTATAATAATTGCAGCGTAAGAAGAAGAAAAAACCGCTCAAGCATGTCTTTGTTCAATATTCGATGCATTAGCATGCATCGCTACTGCCTTGAATACATAGTGTGCATTGACGTCACCGAGGCTGCCATCTTTGGGTATACCAGCTGGTTGAGAAGCTGCGTGAACTCTTATCTATAGATTATCTTATCTATAGAACTCTTATCTATAGATTAGTTCCGGTGCCCCTTCCTTTGGGTTCTCCCTCGTATATATAGTTTTTCAATATTTTCCTTCGGCGTGTTTGGCACATGCGCTTAAGTTCGCGGTAGTGGAAAGACGGCACGGTTAAAGATACACTAAGGAGAGCGACGAGCTTTTTTTTTTTTCATATTCAAAGCAAATTATTCTTTCACATGATTCCAAAGTCAATACGCTTCACGTGCTGAAGAGAAACATGAAAGGTGCCCGTTCCGACAGTGTTCTGCCATTCGACGGGCCGTCACGGAGACTCTGAAAGAGGCCAGAGACGTTCAGGAAGCATTTGCAGCACGTGTAGGAGACTATTTTCAAGAATATTATAACATGTACCGATCGTCTGCCGCGGTGGCGTACGGTGCTCGGCCGCTGATCTCCGAGTCGCTGTTTCGATCGCGGTCGCATTTCGATGGAGGCGAATTCTTTGAGACTCGTGTACCGTGCCATGTCAGTAAGAACCCCTGGTGGTCGAAATTTCCGGAGCCCTCCACTATACGGCGTATCTTACGATCATATCGTGGTTTTGGGACGTGACACCCTAGATATCATTACACGTATGTATACCGGTCAGATCTTATTTTTTTCTTTTTTTAACCAGGACCTGTATCGTTACGGACAGGCCTCGTACATAACTTGCCATCATTAGCTTCTTCTGGGTGCATTCCGATCTCATCTTTCTGTTCTTATCGTGCAAGGCGTGCGAAACGTTGTTGATGTGTACACGTATATGAAAGCACCGAACGCTCAAGACGGAACGTTTTCGCAATGTGTGGCGAGAAAAGTGCACCGATTAAGTGTAAGCTGTACAACTCCTATGAATTAAAGCACACCCGTCGGGTGTCCTGGTGTAAAATTATTTAACGTAAATCTCCTTTAATTGGGAAAGAGTACAGAGCTGAGCCGTGGCTTTCTATGGAAGTTTTGTAGGCACAGCGGCGTAGGAAGAAATTTTTTTTTTGAGGGGGGGGGGTGGCACTTTTTTATTTGAAGTGGGGGGACCGGGCTGGAAAAGGAGGTCGATTGTCATTTTGTCCTTTGTATGCCATGGTATATAAATTAATAATAAAAAAATCATGGGAGGGGGGCAGAGGCCCGGTGTGCTACCCTATATAGCTATACACCATTGTGTAGGCAGCGCTAAATAAAACAACCGCGCTCAAGAGGGTTGTGCTGCGGTTTCGTAAGCAAAACGCGTTTTGAGGGAACAATTTTGCAAGCGAGTCGTGGAAGGATATATAACCTATACCAGCTTATATACTAACACATCCACGTTAAAGAACCCCAGGTGGTCGAAATTCCCGGAGCCCTCCACTATACGGCGGCGTCTCTCCTAATCAGGTGGTGGTTTTGGGAACGTTAAACGCCACATATCAAACCTGCTAACATATCGGAATGGCGGAACGCGTGACATCAGCATTTGTATATACAGCCTGGCACTTCATCTAATACGTGTACTGCATGCGTCACTTGCAGCGGTCGTTTTCTCTCTCTCTCTCTCTCTCTCTCTCTCTCTCTCGATATCCCGTGGCTGTATACTCGCAAGCGCGGCGAATGATATCCTGCTGGGCAGGCGGGCGCGTATTACGTGTGCATGCACAGTTGGAACGGACAGGCGGCCGCCCGGTGGTGGCCTGCATGCAACGCGCTGCGGTGTCCGTTCACGCGAGAAGAAATCCATGGCGAGTCCGCCCAGTAATGTAATGAGCGTGTGTGTTGCGCCTCGCGACGACGCTGTGCCAACAGTTTAACAACCGCTTCCGGTAACGAAACGCAAGCGGCGAGGCACTGCAGCGATCGGGCGCGTGAATGCGCCAACATCTCGCTGCCAGTATAGGCCGGGCCGCAATTGCTGCATGCCGCGCGCGCTGTATATTTATGTCAGCAGGTCTGGCCGGACGGTGTGTTCGTCGTGAGAGAGGTGCGTTGGCCGGACTGACCGCTTGTTCGAAGGCGTTGGAGAGCATCGCCGCGTCCGTGCCCAGAGGGCATCCCCGATCGAGAGTTGAGGCGATCGTGCGTGCGCTTAAGGGTTCATTGATGGCAGTGGTGCTAGTGTGGCTTTATTTATAGAGCTGCTCTCGTGCTGAGCACTAATACTATAGCGTCGCACGGTCACTTTCGATTGTGACTGGGCCTGACCCGAATCTAATTTCTTGATCGCGATTGGCTCCTTAGCGGGCTCGAAAGAGGGAACTTGCATCGTGCAAAAGATGTACCAAGTACGTGCACGATAGGTGAAACCGTACGGATTCCGGAACTACGGCTTAATCGCGTGTTAATACGGTGTACTGCATAGCACGTTTCTCGGGGTAATGTTTTCCTTAAAAACGTTCGTGACATACGACCTGTGTATTCTTATGCCGGCGGTTGATGCGATCACGCTTTCATCTAAAAGTAAAACTGTGAGCACACTGCTGGTGAATCTTACAGAAGGTTATAACCATTACGTGCCTTAAATGATTATGTCGTAGTCGCGTATAAACGCGATTATAAGCATCGACTACGCCAGAAAATTTCCCGCCGTTTCCACATGGCCGGCAAAAAAAGAACAGGAAATATGATGAAGTGGACTGGACCTGTGTTAGAGTAACTTGAGTGCCACGCAGTTTCACTCTGCGTACTTTCTTCTTAATGTCGAATTACGCGCTGCTTAGGCAGAGCGAACAGACTTGGCATCGCTTTCGCTCTAGTTCCGTTGTGCTGTGCGGCGCGCGCTGCTCGCGCAAAAGTGAGAAGTCGTTCCTCGGCCGACTTCCTTTGTCGGCGGTGCACGCTTCTTTTGTGTGTATAGCGTGCGCTGGTTCTTTTCCCACGGCTGCTGCGCGTATAAATCAGAGCGGGCGTATCTTTCTCTCTGCGCTTAATCGTGCGTACGGGCCCTTATTACTAAACACTGGGGCACCGGGGAGGGCTTTCACGAATCGTGGGGCTGAGCGTGGACGGGTTTCGGCCTCGCGTCCCGCATTCTGGTCCGCCGAGAGACGAACGCAATCGAGCACGCCCGCGGTGCCGTTAGTATAGTGACGTGCACGCAAACGATCCATTCTCCCTGTAGGATCGCTCGCTCGCCTTGGCTGCGCGAATTTCTCCGGGCTCGTCGGCGTTGCCTTCTTGAATCACTCGGTTCCGTTGCGGTCCCCTCCTTCGATCCCGCGGGTTTTATTGGAGCTGTAACTTATGCTTTGGTCAGTGCTGCACCAATGTTTTCTCCCTTGCAGTAGCGACGACGACGCTGTATACTCACGCCGCAATATTGGACACTTTGTACGAAATAGGTTTCGTGGCGTTAGGGTTCGTTGCATACGATACACAATTTTCGTAACTTAAGGTGCGTATACTAAGAGGATAGCGTATGACGCATGCGCAGAGCATGACTAGCGCTAACGCAAAGCTTTTCCTACCCTATTGTAAAATTGTTTTGAGGCCAATGCGTTTATTGTGTTTGTACCGACCAGATTCAGTCTTGTCTGTCAATCAGTCGGTCGATCGATTAATCAGTCTGCCAAATGTTTGGTGCAAATTCAACATTGGGTAGATATTTGGATCGAAAAAAAATGTACAATGGTTGTCGGTACAGTGAGTAATTATACGAGGGCCGCATTCTGAAACGACAACTTTCGGCAATGGTCTCGCTTTGTGGGACGTAGAATCCCGCGTGCTCAATGACTGAACCGTCTAGTCGTCTGCGCTTTCTCAGGCAGCCAATCAACGCGCTGGAGATATTATGACGATCTATTCAATTGAGATTAAATTGGAGATATCAGCCTGAAAAAGAGGTCAGCCTTGTATAGAGGTGAATTTTTTTATTTATATTTATTTATTTGTTTGTTTGACAATACATGATTACAATAGATGATGGCAAAAATAACAAATACCAATAGAAAAAAGCAACTGTTATGCAGTAATATTCTTTTTCTTTATTCCTTGAATTATTTATTTAATGAGAGATGGGTAACAAAGTTGCGGCGCTCATTGTTAGAAGATACAGGTTCGTCGCCCCAGACGCTGACGATCGCGCACACCTCCGTAAACAACGGCGCATATATTTTGGGCGTGCGGTGAAGTATGCAAGCTGGCCTTTGGCTCCATCGTTTTTTATTTTTGTTTTTGCGACGCCAAAAACACACGGGGCGTCTTCAGGACACACACACGCACATGCATATATATATATATATATATATATATATATATATATATATAAATATATATATATATATATATATATATATATATATATATATATATATATATATATATATATATATATATATATATATATATATATATATATAATACTGTAGTGGCGTGGTGATGGAGAGTGCAGAGTTCGAACGTGTAAACGTTCTACCGCCAACGCGTGTGGCGCGTCTTTGTTGATATAGCTGGCGGGCTGCGTCAGCGCCTCCAGCTGTGCGTGCTGTATACGCTTCATTCCACCCAAACTTGCCCCTTGCCGCCGTGGTGCTCAAACATGCCAAATTCGGGAAGCACATGAGTGAGAATACGAGCTAATATAGCAATTTTCGACACCGGAATGCTCACTCTTGGCTGACATGAGCGTGCATGGTATGTACGTATAGGCAACTTAAGTACTTTATATACACAATAGCTGCAGCGTGGTTCTGTTAGCACCCAGACCAAAGAGAGGTTCGCAGCGAGATGGAATCGTTCATGAGCGGTCGGACGAGGCTTTTCCCAGGTTTTAGTTCATGCGTAAACAAGAAAACTTGCCTTCTTCAAGATACATTGTGAACTATAGACAAGTTTACTCTATCGCTCACGAAGGAGAGTCTGTTCGTATATAAACGATGGCTTAAGCCGCTTAAGCGATCGATTGCTCACAACTTATTGACTTTCAGGACCACTCGTTTTGTTTGCGGTATATATCCATAAGGTTGCTCGTTGCCTTGTTATACATGTGCTGGCCAACAACAACGTTGTGCAGTTATTTGCTGCAATGGATGCGTGTGCGAAACGTTTACTACATATTTGCGCATGGTCGTATGCCTGTGTCTGCCATAACGAAACCAGCATAGAACCAGAAGCGATGAAAGAAATTCGGAAGTGAATGAAATTCGGCGAAAGAGCAAACTGGCCGCATTCAGGTGCATGGAAGGCGAACTCAGGTCTTCGCGGCCTGCGCGCGATATGCGTTTACTCCCTCGAAACACAATACTGTTTCAGCCCCGCTTTGCTGTGTTCTTGTGTCTGCCCAAACTGTTGTCGTGGGGACGTTCGCCACAACTCGCAGTCGTGACCGTGAACGGTGACCCGCCTGTGACACAATGTATATGATGTTTGCGCATGTAACGCAATGTATAAAACGTTCGTGCTGTTAATATACTTGCACATATCAAACGGAACCGATCATGCATGCCATAATACATTCATGAACGTTGTTCTCGTCATGTCATCTGTAAAAGTGTCTCGTCTCTTCAGAGACGCATTTCGAGAAGTGATTTTCACTGTAGACATGTCTGACTGCCCGTAGAGCTGTTTTCTTCGTCATTCTGGCGCATCAAGTGCCTTAATTTGTCGCACGACGTACTGCGTATTGTTCTTTATTTTTTAATCTCCCCTGAGACAGACATAATTGATTTCTACATGTTGCGTTGACAGTGGTTTCTTTATAGAATCGTCGATACGCAGCATGTTGTCCGGTATTTCATGACTGCATGCTCGTCGAGGTTTTTTTCTGGCGTTCTGCAAATGCGGCGACGAGAGAGAGAGAGAGATGGAGAGAGAGAAATGGTTCAACACAAATTCGTCGACGGTGTATGCGATGCTTATAGGTAGCAACCTTTAGCGAATTTGTAGCGCTGCTTGTCTTTTTCCTTGGGTCGATTTGTCGCACTAAAGTGTTACTAGAGAGGAAGAGAGACAGCGAGAGAGGGTAAAAAGAATGAAAGGACGAGGCGATGCAATGCGTGGGCTTCGGGGAGACGACAGCAAGGAGGATGAAACAGTCCTTGAATGGAAGCATTCGCGAATGATTACCGACAGAAGTGACGGCACGGTTCACCCTTAGTTTTTTCCCTGAAGCATATTTTTTTGGGTGGCGCCCGCTTCAAGACAAAGTGGTCTGTTATTGTAGAGGCTTGGCTAATTGTAAAATGAGAGGTCGTATAGTTCCGGATGAAAGCAACCTTGCTAAGGCACGTTGCCGGGCTAGTTGGTTGGGGTTCATGTATATGGGTATAGCACACCACGACAAGGACACAAAAAGAGAGAGCGACACACACAAGCAACCTGTCGAGATGAGTATCAGTGTCCAATAAAATTTGCCTAGACTTTCGGGCGTCTCACTGAGGACACATGTAACATGGAGGCACATGTCGAGCACTATCTGTCCCATGGCAACAAATTACCCGTAGCAACGTGACATTGTTATAACGAGCCCATTTTGCGGAAATTCCGCTGTCGGCGTCAGTGGTGGCGAGCGAAAAAAGCAGCGTTGTCCGTAAGCGAAAATTCGATATAGATGCAAATAAATAAATAAATAAATAAATAAATAACAAAAACTAAGTTTTCAGTAAGATTCGAACTCGGGCTTTCTGCGTGCCAAGTAGGTATATTCGACCACAGAGCCACGCTCAAGCTTGAAATCGCTTTACATTATAATGAAAAAAACTATGATAATGTCATGTGGTGGGAGGAGTCTCCTCGAAGCATGTAAGCATGTATTGCCTAGTAAAACCGTAAATCACGGATCAGGTGTCAACACATGTGAATTGCACAATGAGTGAGGGGCTTATAGGCTCATTCATTGTTGCAGTCGCTCAACCACATTTAACCGCCATCAGCTAGCACGGTTTCAAAGAGGTGAGCAACTGCGTAGGTAGCGTATTCCTGTGATTGTTCCTGTGATTCGCACAGGGACAATTGCGATGCATGGCGGGCGCCTCGCTGTACTGTATACTTGCAGTTAGCATTTTTGGATATTTTGATACGGCGAATGTTACAAGGCCAGGCGTTATAGTTTCCTCGCGGCACGGTTGCGGTGTCCCCCGAGAATCGAGGCCAAGCTACCGATTAAGAAGGCGGTGCGTGTGGCGCCCGATGAGTCTATCGTGAAGCTCTGTGAAGCCAACTTTTTGAACTGGCAGGGCGTGAAAAAGACTTACCCCCGGATTCTAGAACGTCCCTTCACTCAAAGCTTCATCTTCACTTGAGAAAGCAGATGGGAGCGCCGTCTATAGGCACGGCAAGTCACTGCATATCAGCGATAATCTGCTGCGATTCTTGAGTAGCGCAGCATCATTTTCAGCCGAGCAGCGGCGCAGTGCTCAACTCTGTCAAGTCGAGGAGCGCTTCTGAATACGGGGGTAAGACCTGGTGCTGCTTCTTGTTCTCAGTTTCTTCATTTTTCAGTCGAGGTGGACCTTGTGTGACCTTCATTCACTCTCGTGTGACACGCGCGAACAATTAAGAAGCTATATACCGCGCGCACTCTTCCTCGTGCACTCCGTGACGGGGATGTCAGAAATGTCACGCGCTTCGACCGCGACACGTGTCGAACTTGAAACGACGAAGTACTTCTGAGAGCAGTCGTCTGACGTGTGGGAAAAAAAGAAAAAATGGAGCATCGGGGGCTCGGGCGCGTCGCGAGCGTCGTCAGAACAGCTGGCGCAATCAGCAGCCACGTGGAATACGTTACGCGCACACACAATCGATAATTGGATCGTATACCTATATAAACGTAATCAAATGTTCAGGCGAAAGCTTTAAACGCTTCGTCAAGTGCGAAAATCGACCGCGTCGGTGACGTCAGCAGAAGTAATGCAGAAAGTCGTCTTCCCTTGATAACGTCTCAGATGGCAGCGATTCGCGATCTCATGACGTCACAAAGGCGTCACGGTGCGTAACGTGACGTCACACGATGACGTAATCGCACGACAACATCGCTCGGTCAAAGGCTGGCCGACCACGGAGGCTGCGTAAAGACCACGCGAAGTGCATTAAGCTTGCCAGTGCCTCCCATATTGGAGGCAGTGTACAAAACCACGCTAGGTACAGAAAGCCTTGGGAGGGGGACGGGTGAACATCGATTGAGAAGAAAAGCAAGATGGCGTCCGCCTTCCAGTCGTCTTTGGCGAATGCGTAAGCGTGCGAGTGAGTTTTGTTAAACGTTCAAGCTGTACGGTTCGGGCACCATTCGCGCCATTACGGGACGATAACTAAACGGTGCACATTTAACATATACATATACGCAAAATATTATACCGTAAAGGGAAGTTTATGTCGCAATAAAAAAATATACGCGGAATACGTACTATCCGCGTCGAATGAAACTCGAACAGCGGCAAGCCTTCGCGATGGTATATATGGATGGCCGTCCACTTATTACCATGATCAGGCACGCGCACATGTGCGCACAGCTGCCGAACAGGACAGTAGGGTTGAGAGCTGGGCTAGTTGGTGAGATGTCATTTTAACATAGGGTGTAGTAGCGCAGCTTTGACGGGGACGTAGAGGATAAGAAAACACGACACTCGCTACACCCGCAACTAATTTTATTTCAGAAGCAGCACTTCATATAAAACCCAAATCTCTATAGTGACACAGAGAAGATCTACGAACATATAGTCATTTCAAAAAAAAAAAAAAAAACCTTTTTCAAGTGATGGTATACATGGCATATACTATTATACCGTGTGTACTGTATTATACCGTGTGTTATTCATGGCGTACCGCGTGTATACTGCCGTGTGTATTATCACTTGAAAAAAGTTTTTTTTCTTTTTTGCAATGATTCCAATGTTCATAGTTCTTCTCTGTGTCACTATAGGGATTTGGGTTTAATATGAAGTGCTGCTTCTGAAATAAAGTTAGTTGCGGCTGTAGCGAGTGTCGTGCTGGCCGCACGCGAGTTGCGACGCGTGATTCTTTGATATTTAAGACAATGTTGCTTTGTATTAATTGACATCTGACTAAATTGAGAGCGTATAGGTTGCTCTCGGTTTGTATTTTTTTTCCCATTTTCTTCTGCCATAGAACTTGCTGAAAGTCAGCCCGGTGGCAGCCAACGCAACTCATTTTTTTTTTAGTGCGACGCAGTTAACGCTTTTTTATTTTTTGGTTCCGCTTGAGTTCATTGCATATCAGTATATCTTTTTTAGACCACATCGTACTTGCCCCTATATGGTACATCGGAAAAAGGAACGATGTATTGTGCCCTCCGAAAAAATGCGGTTTCATGCCGTGTAGACCTAACCTTTTGTAATAAGTTTATGCATAAATTTCGCCTTCAAGCTCGGAATTATAAAATAGAGCACGCCCGCTTCTTTGCCAAGCTTAAACGTGCAGGTATGCTTGCTGGGTTTGTGCCTTCGCTATGCTATAGAGTGAAATATTGTAGCTTAATTATTTTTGCTCTACTTTGGTTGTTGATTACTTTCTATTGATTTCTATTGATTACTATGCTATTGATTACTTTCTTTATTAACTACCATTCGCTAAGAGAGGCGGGGGGGGGCGTTGCAATGAACATTTGCCTCCCCCCCCCCCGCCTCCTTCCTCTGATGGGGAACCTTGGGCAGGCTTATGATTGTCCGTCTGGACTTTGCGAACTCTTCCTCATACGAATGGTCCTCTATTGCGTCGACTTTTTACTAACGTAGGCTGGCAGATTGGGAAGAATCGCGGAACAGCATCCCCTCGGAGAATGGGTCTCCCACGAGACATATATGCGCACTTCTTTTCCGTCGATAATGCGCACATAGCCTCTGAGCACATGACGCAGCTCGATGTGGAGCTCGTGAACTGCGCTAGTGTCTCCCAGGAGTAAAGTGTGAAGTGTGGGATTGTGCTAGTTGGTAATCCACGATTAAACTTCTCAGCGCAAAAAATTCCAGACAACGAACACGAGAGATGAGGACGAGCGCAGACTTTCAACTGATTTATTACTACTAAGACGCACATATATATGTTACAGAAAAGAAGATAAAATCACATGCTTAAGCAAAAAAAAAAACACAAAAAACACGAAATAAAAACAGCCAAAAGAGACTGCAAGAAACCACGTGCTCACACCGGACAATAACGTGCCGAATTTAAATACGCCACCTCTTTTTTTCAGATAAAGCTACAGACGGTTTGCCGATGCAGCTGCCTCGAGCGATTGCTGCAGCTTCGATTATGTCTTGTGCGTTCGCAATAGGGCGGGACGGGAGAACCCCTGCCTTTTCTAACAACGGCTGGCACCCATATGCGGAACAATGAACGGCAGAAAAAAAAAACCGTCCCGCCCTGCGCTTCTATACTTTCTGGCGATATTCTGGAAGTCTTACATTAAGGCACCT
This sequence comes from Rhipicephalus microplus, assembly GCF_013339725.1. NCBI lineage: Eukaryota > Metazoa > Arthropoda > Arachnida > Ixodida > Ixodidae > Rhipicephalus > Rhipicephalus microplus. Next base: position 132,328,275 of record NC_051165.1, read on the forward strand.
GCCCGACTGACCTATACGTACTCTTCTCTACAAGACAGAGGCACACCATAAACAGTCCCTGTTGCGCACTCGACAGACGTTTTACGGTGCTTAATCATTCAGTTGGCCCCGCCACGGTGGTCTAGTGGCTAGGGTACTCGGCTGCTGACACGCAGGTCGCGGGCTCGAATCCCGGCTGCGGCTGCTGCATTTCCGATGGAGGCGGAAATGTTGTAGGCCCGTGTGCTCAGATTTGGGTGCACGATGAAGAACCCCAGGTGGTCGAAATTTCCGGAGCCCTCCACTACGGCGTCTCTCATAATCATATGGTGGTTTTGGGACGTTAAACCCCACATATTCATCTATCTATCTTCCTCGGACACATAACCTAGACAATTTTATGCGGTGTGGAAAAGCCCACCACATACCAATCAATCAATTAATCTTTCAGTTGTTCGCGGTGCTTCCTTGGACACATAACGTAGACAATTTTATGCGGTGTGGAAAAGACCACCAACACGCCCGCTATTTAGCCTATGTTCTTGAGTTTATGGGAGATAACCACGTAGATACGGTATCACCGCCACCCTCTTGGAAGTTGTTTCTTGTAAGCTTGTCCGCCCTGACAGGTTCTTTTCGCATTCCTTGCGCCTGTTCTGATTTTTCGAGATGCCAAACAACGACAGTTTCGACTCGCCCTTCACGTATACACGTAGTCTGCTTGGCACCTATAGACGCATGACACTGGCTTTCGTGGTGTTGCGACGTAGATCAGGCACTAAAAGGCACACTGATTTGATGCATGCTGCATACGGCTAATCTCTGCCGAAAAAAAAAAAAATCTTGGCGCCGCAACATCTACCGCAGTGAATACACGTGGCTTGACAACTGCTGTTCTGAAAGAGCTGGCTGGCTTTTTCAGGCGTAAGCTCCTCCAAAGTTTTGATGACCACGATGCCAGTTCCGCCGCCCGGGCGAAGAGAGAAGCACAGATTGGCAATGTATTCAGAGCCATCCCAACACATAACCTCCGCCGGAGAGTGAGCCTACTGCGCTCTTCTATAGACTATCTTACGGATATGGGTTTCTTTGTCGCCACGTTGGGCTCGTTTTTGCCTTGTATATTTAGTAACTATGCGGACAGTGTTAGGGCAGACGCATAGGCATGAATACAGTTGGGTTGCTGCGTACTATATATGTTTCGTGTCCTTATTGATTCACGTCAAGATATTAAGAACGAGAGAACAACGGCTAAAAATCCCAAGATGGCGGCGCCTAGGTGTCTTACGGAAAATAGTCTATCATAGTACACCGTATCCAGGCTGTGGCGGTGGCACTTTCCATGGAGGCAACCATGCTAGAAGCCCGTACACTTAGATTGAGGTGCACGTACGTCAAAGAACACGAGGTTCTCGCATTCTTGCGCTGCGTGATTGATCGCGCTCGTTGGATCCATGGACAGTCCGAGTTATGGAATTATCCTATTTTCCGAGAGAAAGAGAGAGATATGTTGGTTAGAAATGTCCGATAAGACTGTTCCTAATTTTATATCTGTTATTTTTTAGTGTTTTCCCGATTACTACAGATACCAGCGAAATATGAAAAAAATTCCATGTTACATGTTCGGCCACTACCAACACAACGCTGCAGCGCAGTGTTGGCCTGGTACTCGCAATCTGCTACGAGGGAGACGCTCGGTGGATTTCGGGGCTGACGATTGTCCTTTCCGCGATGTCCTCTCTTCGACGACCGCTCGCCGATCGGGGCGGGGCCCCGTCCACGGGTTTCTCTAACCGTCTCGCAATCGCTCACTTTTCTCTCAATATCTATGCTTCTCTCGTATAATTCCTCCTTATCCCATTCCGTGTGAGCTGACGTGTCGCACTCTGATGAAGACAGTCGGAAGTCTCTCTTTTCTTTTATTTTTTTTCCCCTTTTTTTAAAAGTCACTACCACTCACACCCCTTTCTGCCACGTACTACCCCTTGTCTCTTTCTGGCTCACTCTACGAGTAGACGTTAGGCGCCTTCTTCCACTTCTAACCACCACCACTGACTGCCTTGGCTCTCAGGAATTGTTGATTGCTTTTCAACACGTGCAAACACGCTGCTCGCATCGCTGCGTGACCACGTGGCCGTCGCGCGTTTTGTGCAAGCCGCCCGCGGCGACGGCGGCCCGACGCTTCCGTTATTCGGTCGCCGTTAAGTCACCGCGTGGCGGAGGTATAGTCGTCGTATGTGTGTGTGTATGCGTGTGCATACAATCTCCAAGGAACGCGCAGTGAGGCCCTCGCTGCATGCGACGAGGCCTTGACACGCTATACGCTGCCTTAATAAACGGCGACTCTCGCCTTCAGGCAACCCCGTCCCACGCACTTCCCCCAGACAGCTGTGCAGCGGCGTCGCGATGGATGCCCCTCGCTGGCATGCGGACAGGGATGCCTCGCAGAGAAAGCGTGCGTATATATACAGTTGAGGGGGAAGGGCGTGCTTGGAACGAGGAAGCGGGAAATCGGAGTTGCCGGCCGACGCTGGCGCTGCATCGCGATGCAGGCCACCGGCGCACTGAATCCGGCCACCGCTTGTTCTTATTATACGCTTCCTTACCTCTATAGCTTTACAGTGCGTATAACCGTACACCCTCTCATGCTCGGGGCCGCCCGCTGTTGCAGTGAGGGCGGGCCGTTCGCTTCTCCATTGTTGCGTCCGCGCTATCAACTCTGTTCCCTCACCGCTGGCGCCTATATGTACTAGTCTAACACGGTTCGGTATACGGGAAAGGTCGCCGTCGGTTCTTTCTTGTGGGAGCAGCTTGCGGATTTGGTGCATTACGTGGCCGCGCTGTATGCGCGCACGAGAATTCGCGGTGTGCGTGTGTCTGATTTCGTCCAACCTTGCCGCAGGGTTCGATTGCAGCTCATTGTGGTGACGCTGTCGTTGGAAAACAGAACAAGTCGGGGGATCAGTGCACGTGTACCAATCTATAGTAAACGGCTGCATGTAAGATGTTTCTCATTTCTAATGACCCACCGTGCTGGATTTTTGTCTGAATGACGTTCAGTTGCAGGGGCGCGTGGTGGCGCTTTTGATTCCTTGTAGAGGTGGTCTCACTTCGAGTAGGGCGAAATTTGGATTCAGTCATGCGAAAAAGTATTAAAGGCAGTCAAAATAACTTCTGGCCCTCCGCTTGTTGAAAAGTCCTCCGTGGATGCAAGTTCGCTTTGAATGTGTGACCATTTTCGCCGACACTCGCATGCGAAATTTCGCGGAAGACAAATTGTGAGCGTAGCTTTATTTTAACACTCTCCGTTTCCAAAATGACTAAACGTGATTTCGATAAGTCCTCCTTCGGCTAAAATTAAGAATAACATTCTAACGGCTTTTCAAAGGTTCGAGTCACCAAATTGCGTTCCGGTGCTTTCAATAACCAGTAATTGTATTTTTTAAGTTTTATCTTTGGTCATTATGAAGGCGAGAATGCTTGAGGCCCGTGGGGTTAGATTTAGGTGCTCGTTAATTAAGGAACCCCAGGAGGTCGAAATTTCTGAAGCCCTGCACTACGGTGTCTCTCACAATTATATCGATGTTTTGGGGCGCTAAACGCAACAACTATTGTTAACATTAGCCTTTGTGATAATCATAGTAATATTAGCGGTTGTATGACTTCGTAAATTTTTTCAAGTGTCCTACCTGTTAGGATGCTAAGTGAGGGGATCGTGCAAGCTCGCTTTCCCCCATAAAGCTCTTTAGTGTGGGAAATCCAGCTTCTAAGGCACTTGTTACACGTATGCGCAGACACTGTATCGCGTCAAGCACTCAAGTCGTTGTCTTGAAATTTTAAGACTGGTTGAGTGAATTCAGTGGCTAGTTTTTTGTAGATTACGTGTCTTTATGAGGGAAAGAGAGAAAAAGAAAAAGGCCGTAATTTCTGAGCCCTTGCCGTTTTTGGTTGTTGGCGTACTACATCCGGAAGCGTACTACACACGTTTACCATGCATGCGTGTACTTCCCCGCTATGTTTTTTTTTTATTTCTCAGTTTGCCACACCAAGCGCACAACCACTCCTGCGGAAGCTGCTTTGGTTCGTTTTGGCTCGCCGCTGTTCTTCCCGTGTGCTACTTCGTGCAAATACACCTATTCCGTTACTTTTGTTTTGTTCTTCGCTAACTCGGTTTCTTTTTGCTCGCTCCTGAAATTCGGCGACAGCTAAGTGCGTTTTCACGCGTGCGCGCGTCTCCTATAAAAGTGCGCGTATTTGCAACAGCGTGCTGTCCCCTCTCTATACCTATGCGTCCTCTATTTGGGGCTTCCATCTTTGGGCTTTCAAAAAGGAAAAAAAAAGTGCCACAACCTACAAATGGAGTAGATGTCGAAGGAAGAAGAAGAAGAAGAAGAAGAAAGAGAACTCTCGACAGGAAGAGGAATTGTGGGACATATACAGAAAACCGACGAGGGTCGGCTGTCGATTTAGGTGCGTGCCATGTGGGCTCCTTTTTTTTTCGTTCTCTGGCCCATGGCGTCCTCGCATTTCTGACGTGCCCTGCGAGCGAACGGCGATATGAGGGAGGCCCGATACTTCTCGCGATGGCTCGCTGACGTTCGGATCTCGAATGGACGGCTTTAGGGGCGACGCGGATAGATTGGAGTAGCGCTTGCACTGTGCGCCAGGCGACCAAGCAAGGAAGCAGCTTGCTATTTTTGCTATTTGAAGATTTATTTCGGGACGTTTGACTAAAAGGGGAAAAAAGCACGACGTTTCTGTTCCCCAAAGCCGTTGTTTCCTAAAAGCAAACTGTTAGAGCGCCCCCATGCTTGATATAGCACGTACACCTTATAAGAAGCCTTCATAGAAGGGGCGCGCATATATATACCCCCTATAGTATACGCAGGCTGGGAAAAATTTCGTAAACATTGTACTTGTGCGCGTATCCGGGCTTGTTTTACCGTTTGCGCGAGGGTTGCGACAGTTGTTTCGAGGCATAATTTATAAATGTTGCGTAATATATTGTGACAATGCATACGTATATGCTGCATGGAAAATTTCATAGCTCCCCGCCGCGGTGGTCTAGTGGCTAAGGTACTCGGCTGCTGACCCGCAGGTCGCCGGCTCGAATACCGGCTGCGGCTACTGCATTTCCGATGGAGGCGGAAATGTTGTAGGCCCGTGTGCTCAGATTTGGGTGCACGTTGAAGAACCCCAGGTGGTCGAAATTTGCGGAGCCCTCCACTACGGCGTCTCTCATAATCACATGGTGATTTTAATTGGTACGCGAAACCCCACATATCAATAAACCAATTAGTCGGTGCTAACGACTGCTGGTAGTTTTCAAGTGAATGGGGTACTTGAGATCGCGCGACTGACTGGGCGCTTTTGTTAAACCTGTGTTACCTCCGAGGTCGGCCCATATTTTTCTACAGAAATCGGATGTGTTTTCCCGTTAGCGAATACGCGTGGAAGAGCTCTCGGGAAATCTTTGTCTTCGAAAAATTGCATCCGCTTGCTGTTTCGTGCTTACATACACGATGACAGTGTATTACGTAAATTTACCATTTTAATGGGTATATATGGACGATGCGTCAGGAAGTATAGCTATTGTTGGTGCTGAGCACGAAAACAGTCGCTATGGGGACAACGTAAAGCGATGACTTATAGCAGGGCGGACATGATCCCTGATTTTTTTTCTTCTCTTCTCGGTGCAGTGCTTTTCTCATCTCGTTATCTTCGCGTTTTCCAGCTGCTGTTTTTTTCTTCACAAGTTGTGTAATGAAGCAAGCAACTCAGCTAAGCACGCTATATGCCACAGAAGATGAATCAACGATCGTGTTCCAGACGTGCATGGAGCACGCGATTCATGAGCGTCGTAATAGATTAGTCCTTCTCTCTCTTTCATCTTCGCCTCGCGGTTTAGAGCTTTTTTCCTCGCACACTCGTCGCGTGACGCTCGTTGGCGGCAACCTCCACCGCCGGAACTACGCCGGCGTTGAATCGATCGTCAAACACGCGTGCTCTTTTGCAAAAACAGGAGTCTATACACGAGATAAAACGATCTCGGCTTCGTCTTTCTCATCAAGAACGTATTTCCGCGTGAGTTGGTTTTGTAGTTTTGTTTTTAATTTCGCGATGTTGCCAGGTTCCGGCTCCGAAACATTCGGCTTTAGAAATTTAGCGCCAAGTCGCCCAGTGACAGTCACGACGAGAGTTTTGTCGTTCTTTGTTTTTGGCTGTCCGAAGACGGTTTTGAGTTACCTTTCGCCTTGAGTTACCTTCGCCACACTGGCGAATGAACGATCGGGACATGAGAGGAAAACACACCGAAACCAACACTTTCTAAAACCTGTCTCGTGCTTAGGCCATGCAGGATACGGGAATTCTAGCGAGGAAATTAATCTCCAAGACTCCGGACAAAACTAAAAATTAGTCGTGGAAGCCACTAAAAGATCTTATTAACGCTACCGGAAACTATTTCGTACACCGCGCGCGCTTGTCTTATATGTGCAAACGATTCGAAAGTGGTTATGTAGTACGAATGCTTGAAACGGTGACGCGCCCATAATCTTTTTTTTTTTTCGCCGTACTTATCTTTCACGCGACACACGCAGCGCGAGGTGGAGGCTCTTCTTCTTACGATCGATTTCTTCCATTGACTGATTACGTATGCAACCTCTCCGCACAGGTGCCGCTTGGATGCGTCTCGTTCTTCCGGCCTTGGCGCGTATAACACAACAGCGGGCTCTGCTCGCTCCGTTTATCATGCGCAACCGCGCGTACACCAAAGCCTCTGCCCGGCTGAATGAATTTTTTCTTCGCACCGGTGGCCGGGCTTACGAAATATGTTGGGAGGAGGCGGCTTAGCTTCCAGCGGCGCGCAACTGATTGCGAGTCTTCACGTGGATGCAGCTATAGCTGCAGTCTCTTTCTGTGTCCCGAGCGCGACATTCGAGGACGAAGTACAACAGCTGACGTCTCGAGTGAGTCGAGGACAAGCGACCGGGGTGGACGCATTTGGGAAGGCGGCGGTGGTGCGGTTGCTGAAGCGTAATATGACGAGTTGCCTGTATGACGGCAGAACAGCTCGAAAAACGAAGGCGCAGAAAGAACAGACGGGACGAAGCGCTGCCGCGAAACCACGTGAACATGCTCATTCCCAGACTGCCATGAAGATTAGAAAAGCTTTGAATGAAGCGCTTCATCCTATAGCTACCCACATGACAGGGTGAATGGTGGTGTTCTAGCATGGGCACTGAACAATTCAGAAGGGACGTAATACGAATCTTCAAAGTTTTTAAACTGACCTTGCATGTGGCTGGTGGGGAAATGATACTCATGCTTATCGGCGCGTTGTGTGTGTAAGGTGAGGGGGAGGGGGAGAATAGATTGCACGCCGTACGCGCAGGATAGCTCGCGGGTAGCCGGCATGTGAATTTATTGTATCGCAATGGGTGCGCCCAGTTGTTGTTCGCTTGCCCAAGCTTTGCTGTTAAGAACAACCATGCTTTCAACATGCCCTGAAAGGAGGAAACTTGCATATCTCGCAAGGCTCTAGATCTGCGTGCAACCTGCTGCAGCTCCTCCGATGGTGGGTCCTTCCTACAAAGAGGTGTGTTACTGTTTGAAATTTTAGCCATTTTTGATTCAACGGGAAGTGGACGAGGACGAAAAGATCAAGCGATGATACGACGCGGACGAGTGCTGACCGTGTTCGTCCGTGTCTTCTTATATTGTGTCCATCTTTTCGTGCTCGCCTGTGTCGCGCTTAAACAAAAATTGCTAGAGAAAGATAATGAGTCAACTCACTCAAACCGGAGTACGTCAATGTTTGTAAACTGGGAAGATAGACTCGAATGATACCCTATTAGATTCGGCGTTTATGCCGACCCATATAAGCTTCTCGTGAAACCGCAGTTCATAGTTCCCATACAGAATGCTTGGACGTGTCCGCACTATACGCATCCCCATCGTTGCCATGTCCGTGCCGTCTAGTTGCCCCTTATCTGGCTGGCGTGGCGCGCCCGCTGCCGGTTCTGCTCTTCCTCGTGCCAGCGCCTTTCTCGAGGTGGTGAACGGGAGCACCGCCCGTTATCTTGCACTTGGGCGCTGCGGCAGTATGTATATACACGTGAATGGAGGCGACCAGCCCGCAGAGGGTGACGCGAGAGAGCTGTACATCCTCCGGAACGTCAAGGCTGCAGATGCCGGAGCAATCTGGGTTTGGCTACTGGGTTTCGGGGGAGAGTATACCGAACTCGTTGGAGACTCGTAGCGTTGCCGCCGCAGAAGTCGCCTGTATGCATAGGTCGGTGAAATCGCTCGTGAGTCGACTCACTCAGATCGAGCCGTGAGTTTGTGTTTGAGTGAGCCCGAATGAATCATATTTGGGCGAGTTTGAGCCCGGTGGAAGAGAACTTTCGTCAGTGTGAGTCCGTTCGGCTCAGAAAAAATTCGGTGAGTATATATATGAGCCCGAGTGAGTCAAATCCCAGGACGTGTTCCTCGACTGAGTGAGAGAGTTTCATATTTTTGCCGCCGAGCTATGCCTGCAATGTAGGAGTATTCTGGTTTGAACTAAATGCTCCCCTGCATGGAACGTACAGCACGCGCTATCGAAGCGATCTGTACGATTTAGAAGAGAGAGGTGCCCAGCATTTGAACTATACCAGGTCTCTACGAGATTTGGCTTTGGGCGTGTCAGGGAATATAGTTGTATATATCGACACCACAGCAAAATGTGAGCGCAATAAACTGTTGGCTGGTACACTGACTTCTAATCTTTTTCATGCTGTAACGGTGAACAATACAGGTTAAATGAAGTTGAAAGTCTGATTTTCGGCCGTGGGTGGCGTATTTCGAAGAGATGGAATGCGAAAATGTTTCGGAGACTGATATTTTTTTTCTACGGTAATGTAAAGAGCGGGACGAGTCGCTACTGGTTACGATGTTGAATATTGTTATATTTTTTTACTTTTCCTTTTCAGCGTTTTCGGCGCCGTTGTATATACTTTCCATTCGTATGTGATTAAAATAACTTGCAGGTCAGCGCTCATCTTGTCTCTTTTCCGTTGCGCTGTTCAGCATCGTTGAACGGTTTTTTTTTTTTTTTGCAGTGCTGAAAGGTCGATAGGCTCAGGTGGGGTCTCTCTTTATAAGCGTTCGTGCCCGCGATGACCTTGCGCATACCTGGGAAATGATTGTGGCCGAACAGCGCTTCATGTTTGCGGATGGTCGTTTCTGAATCACGATGCGAAGCGAGCCGCGATCATATAATGATAATTTCGTTCGAGACGATAACGCCGTCGGGGTCAATGTCGGGGTACGCAAGCCGCTACACTGCTCTTCCTTGTTCAAGTGGCCGAAGGTATCTTGTGGGTGTTTTCTTTTTCTTTCGATATTGTAGACTTTTTATTCTTTCTGACAAGTTTTCTAGCATAGAGCTCCGCCGAAGGCTTGCCCTTTTCAGAGGTCGGGGTTCTAGGGAATACTGCTAAAGGAGAGAAAAAAAGAAAGAAAGAAAGGAAAATAGTTCGATGTGCATATCTGTATAATGTCCTTCATAGATCACTCTGTGTCTTCGGAATGCGTATTACTATATATACGAGAAAAAAAAAACACTCACCGCACAACAAACAACAACAACAACAAACAACCATTGTTTGACAATTGGTAATTACCGTCGCTTCTTTGGCGGGTCATGAGGTCTGTCTTCAGTGGCTACCGAGCCACGAAGGAGTGTTCGGAAATGAGATTGCAGACAGGCACTGCGGCGCCCAAAAAGAAGTCTGTTAATACCAGGGACCATGCATACTCAAGTGAAAAGCAACAATGTTCTTTCCGAAGTGCTCCACAAATTGTTCATGGATGTTTCATGACCATACGGTGTCTTTATTCGCGTATCAAATATATCCGCTTCATCGAGCATTTGATTCATTCTGACATCGCCTACGGTTAGGTGTTGCATATATGCACCCCCTCATTTCTTCTGCCGCATCAAAACACGAACGTCCTCAGAGGGCGACCACTATGATTATCCCGATGCCTCAGAGGAGCGTTGTAGCATGTCACTATAGAGGATGCCTGCATACAACGAATGACGCGCTAAAGTGAGTGATCGATTGAACAGGGTACACCGAAGATAACTTAGCAAAATGCTTGGATTGCAGCCACATCCTGATGACGCAGAATGAGTGCTCTTTGTGATTTTTGAAGGGACACATATTTAATGAACAATTTATAGTTAATGAACAGTTTATAGTTATTACTATTGCTCCATTTAGTAGTGTCGTATGTAGAACATAGCTCATCGTCACGATATATGTAAGGCCACACAAAAGATTATCAGCACTGACTCTATCCGCAATGGGACCACGCTGTTTGAACTGCGTGGTCACACTGCCACTAATATATTGATAAACACTACTGATGCTTTAATCGCCACATATTACACATGTATACAGGGTGGGGTGGGGGGGGGGGGGGGGCAAAAGTTTTTTGGCTACGCTGCCATAGGAATATACGGGATAGTGGCCTAGGAACCTTTGCCCCCCCCCCCCCCCCCCCTTGTGCATAGTTTTTAGTCTTTTATTCTTGCTAATTTTTCTCGTCTTTGTGGGTTGGTCAATACTTCTACCGTAATGATGGATTGTTCGGCTCTAACGTAACCTACCCTCTCATATTAGTTGTCGTGTTAAATAAAAGGAGGGGGGGGGGGAGTGCTGTAGCACTTCTTCAAGGAAAGCGGGTTTTGTTCCGCTTCTTCTTTCTATTATTATTATTATTATTATTATTATTATTATTATTATTATTATTATTATTATTATTATTATAATATTATTGCTGCTAGATCGCCAACAGCGATGAAGAAGCATTCAAATTAATGTCAAGGGCAGCAGCACAGCAACACTTGCGTGCTTCCTTGCGTGCAGCAAGTATGTTTTAGCGTAATGAGTCATGTGCACCAGTGCGAAAACTGATCGCACAGGTCCGAGCGTAAGGTGGCTGATGAAATTTAGAAAAAAAAATTGTTTTTGAGGTAAAAAAAAAAGTACCGCAGCCGGCAGGATTCGAACCTGCGCGGGAAGATCCCAATGGATTTCAAGTCCATCGCCTTAACCACTCGGCCACGACTGCGCACGTCGGCGGCGGCTGGAAACATAACGGTGTGCAGTGACGCGGCCGCTTTCCCTCGCACCTCCTCCGCTCGCAGATTTCTTTTGTCGGCATCGCGACGAAAGGAAGGAGGGAGGAGGAGGAGGAAAACACCTGTCGGGCAGCCGCTCCTCCTCGCGCCAGAGACTTCCACATGCGCTCAACAGGTGGGGATACGCGCGCCGCGCGCGTTTCCTCCGAGAGTTGCGCGTTGCTCGAGTCGCACGTTTCGGGGGCCATTGTTTGGTGGCACGGGCTTTTAGTCGTCCGCGGCCGCACCTCTCTAAGTTCAATAGTCACGGTCTCCTATTTCACGCACTTCTCGGTAACTACGCCGAAGAATCTTAAGAAAGTTGTCTCACGTAGACAAGATATCCAAACTCGAGTGAGTGCAACAATGCTGCTTCTTTTTAGATCGCGATTTTTTTTTCGAAGGCGAGTGAGTGAGAGAGAGGGGGCGAAAGAGATTGAGAGTAGAGTGATCTTGTTCACAACGGAGCGCTGTGCATAAGCTTTATCCTCCCACTCGGATGTATTATTAGGTGCTGCTTACGCTAGATATATGTGTATATATATTGTGTAAGCAGCACCTAATAATATATATATATATATATATATATATAGCTTGGAATGACTATTTTACCTACAGCGAACTTGACCTTGTTTGTGCTAATCGATTTTGACGGGCCACTTTTTCTTATCTATATTCCACGAAGAGAGCTTCAAAACTAGATTACCTCCTAGTTTGACCGTTTCTACAGAGGGCGCCTACGGCTGACTAACGACACATTATGCGTCGTTCTCAAATTGAGCGTTAACATGCGATTGGGACGTTTGCATTTTATTCCTTTGTGAACACTGCAACAAGTGCTTGTAAACTGTAAAATCAATATGCAAGACCTCTCCGTTCTAGGCGCTCGCCACGTTATGTGAACATATAAAACAATAATGCTCAAGCAATATTTTCATTTTGCTATGCAAACTATGCTTTAAATTCTTGTCTGAAGTGTAAAAGTAAGTAAGTTAAGCCTCCCGCCACCCCCCCACCCCCCCAAAAAAAAAAAACGAAAAATATTCTGGCTACTTTCCTGAAATAGAGTAAAATAGGTACTGGGGTTGATTCACAAATGCATTTATGCGTCGTGCATGTATTTGAGTGGCTGCATTGGGTCACTGCTGGCCTACGATATAAAGCTCTCTCTAGTAGTTAAGGTCGTATGCTCGTGTTCTACCTGCTGCAAGCGATTTTTCGTCGATATTTTTTATCGAATTTTTGCAGAACTTCAGGTGAAGGGGCCCTGAAACACTTTTTTGCGTAACCATGGAACTAATTCGCTAGAAAGGCGTATTACCTCACAAATTGAACGTCCACAAAAATTTTAAGAATCCCTCCAGTACGTTACAAAAATTTGTCACACGCTGCAATCGCATTCTCTCTTCTCTCGTCCCGACGAAAGCGCTGGAAGCTAAGTGGAGAGGGATGGGAGGGACAAACAAAAAACGTCACTGGTGCCTCGGGACCTTGAGCACTTTTTTCTTCGAATACGCGGCTTTCTCAGTGCGATAACGCGCGCACGCGTGTACAGTTATGTGCTGCCTTTGGGTAGCAGAGTTGAGCTGCAGTTTTCCGGGCGCCGCTCACCCGGCTTCTGACTATTTCAGCAACGTTATTGGTTGCGCGCCATCACGTGGTTATGGGTGGTTCAGATGCACTGCGAAGAAGCCAGCACTATACGCAGACGACGCCGATGATCCGCAGATTTCGGACAGCTCAAGCGCGGTTGAAATCCGGTGTTCTCGCATTCTCGCCACGATTCTTCACGAATCGGTACTGTAGCCCTGATGCCTGTTGGTCGCAATAAATGTGGTAGGAAGGGCATTCTATGTTGAATTGTACTACGTAAAGCCCACGGGGTTAGACGCATCTAGAGCACATAGAGTAACTCTACACGCGTGGCCAAGCGACTGCCTCTCGCGGCGACCTCTGTAACAACCGAGCGCGCCATGTTCAAATCAGCCTATGACTGACAGATGGGCTTACTACGAGTGATTTTCGGGCTTATTTGCCGTGATTTGTCGAGAGAAGAGAAATATATTTTAAGCCGAATTTGATAATTATTTGTGAATTCCTGACCGCGCTATAATATTTGGCTCGCATGTTGTCGGGAGCCTCTACTACCGATTGGCGGCGTTTCTGACCATTCTCAAAAAGTGTTGCAGGTCCCCCTCTAAGAAAAACGCAAATATGAAGTATTCTTTACTCAAGTACGCCCTCTCCTTTATAGGCCTGAAAAGGCCCACATTATTGAATGAAGGAATGAATGAATGAACGAACGAACGTTTACTGTGATTTTCTTGGCTTTGTTATGTATTGCTTTCATGTGGTTGCGTCTAAGGAAGGGTGGTCGACTGAATCAGTATCGATTCATTCATTTTTACACGGCACAAAAAGTCGCGCCGACAGCGGTGTTATTTTGGAGGGCTCGAATCTTCGGGACAGTCCAGTGCGATAAGCCAGCGTGTTGAAATGGCGCCAGCACTTCATCTAAACTAAACCAGCGTTCCCCCCTCACCAATATGAGATGCGACTCCACGTTGCACGCCCAAGACAAAATCCCGCCGATGCTCGTGGGCAAATGCGATGTGGTTTACAAGATGGTGTTGCGAGGTCGCGGCTAGTTGTGGCCATCTCTATGCGGGGTGGTGCGAAGTAGAGGACGACGACGTGTTTGGTGTTCAAAAATACACAACGGCTGCCATCTTGACTTCTGGACTATTTTTCTATACTCTAAAGCAGTAAATACATTCGCAACAATATAGTGAATTCGGGAACAACTCAAGCGCACCTAAATAAAAAAAAAACATCAACTGCGTTGCATCAAAATAAATAAATAAATAAATAAATAAATAAAGGCATGTGTTCGCGTTGGCTTCCACTGGGCTGACTTTCAGAAAATTCTGTTGCAAAAAAAAAAGGAAAAAAAGACAACCCGAGAGAAACACACGCTGTCAATATAGTCAGATGGCAATTGATACGAGCAATTTAGATTTTTTAAATATCAAAGAATCGCGTGCCGCAACTCTCGTGCGCACGAGCGGCGAGTTGCGACGTGTTGGGCATCCATCACGGGACGTGACGCTCCACGTCTTTCTGTTTTTAGAGGCGAAGCTTCTTATGCCGTGGGTCGTGCGTCCGCGATGTATGTAGGCGTAGTCGTCGTCGTAGCTGTAGTAGGTAGCCACCTCTCGTTTAGTCCTTGGAATTTCCGTTGGATGACTATGTTTCTATATGATGAATGTGTAATGAAAACATGCGAGATGGCGGTACTTCGAGTGTTCACTAAATGGACGGATGGATGGACAGACAAGCAGACGGGTGGACGGACGGACGCGCGGGCAGACAGACAGGCGCATGGACGGACGAACGGACAAACGCACGGACGGACTGACGGAGGCTTCGCTTCACTCCGATCATCTTCAGTCCGTGGATACGCTGTGATTCTTTTAACTGAATCCTGTCCGCGGCAGCTGTGTTAGAGAGGAAAATGCTTGAGGCCCTGTACTTATAAGGATAGGTGCACGTCCAAGAACGGGCCAGGTATAGTCTGGAATTTATGGAGCCCTCCACTATACAGCGTCTCTCGTGATCATTGCGTGGCTATATAGGGAGTTTTAGTTTGCTGCGCGCTACGACCAAGCAACGCGCGAGAGCAAGCGTGCGCATGCGCTGACCCTGAGATAGATGCGCGTGTTTGCGCACGCGGGAGGTGCGCACCGCTAGATCTCGTCGATTACCTTGCGCCCGCTACGGCCGTTGCGTACTTTGCGGGCGGCTCTCGCGAGATCTCGAGCTGCCGAGACCAAAACAAAGTGGTCGTGGCAGCGAACCAAGTCCGTGTGAATTTCGATGGATCTGGGCCTTCAGTGAGTAACCTGAAGGCAATTGGTGAACATGTGCAGCGGATTGATATCACTGCTAAGGCGGAGCACAACGTTGGACCACCGGACAACGTCGTTTACGAAGCAGGAACCCGATAGCGACGTGTTGCACCGCGACGGATTCGTGTATTGTGAAATAAGGCGTGGTGTATGTGATCCATTTGAACTGTGGTGGTTGCTACGTTTGTCTAATGGGAAGATGCCTGAATGATCGCCTGCAAAAGCATTCCAAGTGTTAAAAAGCAAAGGTTAGTTCTAGTCACGCATTTAGCGTGCATGTGGATGGACGTCAGTTTTTTTACGAATCATGGGTGACTGTTCTCGCACACGGGGCCCTCTCTCAGCATTGTGAAAGCAGCTTGCATGGCACGTCAAGAGGGACACGTGAGGGCGCCGTCGCCAACGGCGCAGGACATTTTTATATTTGGCGTTTAGCAACCCCAGTTTGGTTCTCTTTTTTCTTGTTCTTGTTTTTTTTTTTTGTCTCGTGACTCTTAGAAAATGTCCGTAGCAAGCAATACATTTGGCAGTAAGCGATCTCTGTCCCTCATGCTGCTAGTTGACCTATATACTCTCAACACCCCAAACCACTACTCCGATCCTCGGAGAAGATCGGCTTGTCTCGTGCTTTGACTTGTGCGTTGCGTCGTAAAATATCGGTTTGTTACTGCCTCTTCCTTCTCCACGAGATGGCGTGAAGCGACACTCCAAGGCGAGCCTGTTGACGCTGAGGTGCAGCACACGTTCCAGATGTTTGCGCACGATAAACTATAGTGCTGTATGAGGCAACCTGAAACGTATAGCCTACGCTGCACACAGCACGTTGCGGACGTAGAGCCTTGCGTACACTAAACTAAAATTCTCTAATAACCGACGCCGCTGGTCACTTTTCACATTTGATCAGGCATATAAGAAAAAAAACTCCCAAGCATTTCTCCGAGGGTGAACATGGTTAAGTGCGAATACACGGGGTGATGCTACGAGGGGTATTTATTAATTCGCACTATTATACTTATTAATCGCACTATGGTGCCTTTATGGTGTAATGGTTCCTGGGAATCGCAATTTGATCACACGGGGGAGTTTACGTTAACTCACTGGCGAATGCCAACGGATTATAACTTAACTCCCCCTCACGACCCGCTCTCGACGGGAGACTGAGAGAGAAGGCGAACGCGCGAGAGAGAGGGGTGCGCGCGCAGCTGCAGCGAGCGAGGAGAGCGGAGGAGCGAGCGAAGGGGGAGGGGGTATAAGGCGCGTTAATGACACCGATATCAGCGTCGCGTCCCGCCAAGTCCTCTTTCTTTTAAAGATAGAGAGAGGACTGCGGACGCCGCCGACGGTGGTGGATGGTTTGGGGTCGCTTATAAAGTGTATTCACACTTAAAATTAAAGAAACAGATGCCCTCAGAAGGTGCAGGTGAGTGCGTATTCTTCTTTTTTCGGGAGTCGCAGGAAAAAGAGCGCGCTCGTGTCCTCGTTAATTGTCGCCTCACGCTTACGGTCATGGAACGCGCTCGATCACCCGTCCGCTGCTGAAGCGCGTGTGATGGACGCAAAGCAGGACTTGCGCACTTACCCAGAGTGAAGTTTTTTTTTTTTCCCCTATCTTCTGCGCGATCCTGTCCACGCATTGACAAGGGCGTTCCTCCCGCCTGTCGTCGCCGCGAGAGACTGACGTCCCGTCTGGCCTGCTTCCATTTTTTCGCCGATGCCGGCTCGTTGTATACATCGGCCCTGTTTTGTGACGGACGCGCTTTATTTATTATTACTCATTCATTCTTCTTTTATGTGGCTATATTCTACTCTCCGTATCGCGTTGGGCCTTCTGTGCGCTCTTCTGATTGTCATCTCTGCTGCTGCTGATGTTATTTTGTGTTATATTTATCGTGTTATATCCCTTTACATGGCGTCTATTCTCGTCTCTCGCTCTTTCCTATTCCGTATTTCCGCGCGTACAGTCTGTTCGGTTATAGGGTCCATCCTAAGAGACACAGAAAAAAAAAGGGAAGGGAAACAAGAGCAGTCGCGCGAACAAACTGCAATACTTGTAGTAATTTGCGAGGTTCTAAGTGTCAAAACCTAGATATGATTATTAGACCGTCTCGCAATGGAGGGCTACGGAAATTTGGGGCGCCTGGGGATCGTTAACGTGCACCCTATCCACCCTTTCTTAAACGCCTCCCTGGGCGCCGCCATAGCCCTCCTTGGGCTGTGCAAATTGGCGCGTCCCCTCGAAAATGCACTGGCAATGCTGCACCCTTATCCTTTGTACTCCGTCGCACAGCCCATCATGGTGGTGTTTTTTTCCTTTCTGTGAAAAGGTGTATAGTCTAAGTGCATTATCGCCTTCGTCGCAATGGGGCCGTCAGAATCGAACCCGCGTCTCAAATAGCCCCCCGTGGTTTGCATCCCGTGAACTTTTTCATCGCAAACACCGTACGTGATATTATATCCAACATCACCAGGAATTCCGCTGAAAAATAAACACACTGATACAAACGCAACAAAAGTTACATATGGACCTATTATTTTAACAACAGTTAAAAATACAGAGCAAGAAAGAAAACAAACTAGGCGCTCACATCGAGCCATTTCTTTGCCATGGACGCAGTAAATACAGGGAAGTGCGTGAAGGGTCAATACGGGCATAAATTAACTATCGCATCGCAAGGATGGCTTCTCTTTGGGGCACTAAACTTCACTTACGGACCAACGAGTAATTGTTAATGGATGCGTATCTGCAGGCATATAACCATCCAACGTACAATCTAAAAAAAAAAAAATTCCTGACCTTCTGCGTGCCATTACGTACGCCACGCGTGTATGACTGTCTTTAAAGAGACTCGTGAACTCTTTGGATGCTGTTATACTCTTGTTCGAGGGTTTCATGTACCCTTTAAGAAAAAAAAAAAGACATCCTTGCGACTTTCTTTCGAAAGTTCTGACTTGCCACGTATATGCGCGTCAACTCTGGTGGCCGTTATGCTCTGTTTTGAGATTTGTGTGACCCACAAGAGAGTTGAATGCTCTCTAAAGAGAGTCATATACTTGGGAAGTCAGGACTCGTAAAAAAAAGAGTCGAACGACTTTATCTGAAGAGTACGTGGAAAGCCAGTTGGGACTCGCTGAAAGGGGCCGAAGGACTCCTTTCAGCAGTGCTTGTTTTTGCGAAGCTCCGAGTAGTCGGAGGTTCTTGGCTTGTGGTGGTTAGGGGGAACTTAAGTTTAGGGCTCCGCTTGCATCAGCCGCTCTGCAGGCCCGGTCGATCATACTCGGCTGACCTTCCAGGTTCTCGCTGGCCGGCGGCTGTTCTCAGCACTCCGCTGTGGGTATTTTATTTATTTTTTTATTTACATTTCACCTACATCGCCGTGAGGCATTACGCAGGGCAGGTACACATAATAATTCGACTACATAGTTTTCAACCAATACAATAGATTCAACAAATAAAACAGCACTCCAAATATTTTAAGAGAAGAAAAAAAAAACACTCGAATATTGGTGAGCGAAACAACGTCACAGTCATGCATTTGTAAACACCCACACGCTTCGAGACAGCAAACCATTCTTAGTGGCAGTGATATTGTAGGAGTTGTTACAATAAAGAAAAAATCAGTTTCAGTTTCATTGACGAGGTCATCCGGTAGACGGTTTTATTCCTGTGTTGTTTTTACGAAAAAAGAACTACCGAAAGAGTGGGTTTTGTAACGGTATTCTAATATTTTTCTTGAATGGTCTTGACGATTAGAGACGTATACGTTGGTGTGAACAGATAATCAAGAGGGTTAATAGCATTTCCATTATGATATATACAATGAAGAAATTTAAGCCTGAGTTTCTGCCTCCTTACCATCAGTGTCTCCCATTTCAATGCTCGTTTCATTTCTGTGATGCTTGCAAAGGAATTATAGTTGTAGCTAACAAATCTGGCTGCTTGGTTTTGAACTGGTATTGACGCTAAGGCACTAATGGCCCGGCTTGGGCTGTTCTTTTGTTCTTTTTGGAGTTAACTATTTTGTCTACTGTTAAACACTCTCAAGTTAGTCATGTATATGTGCTGGTTGGCTGCTGAGGCCTGATTCACGATTGTGGTGCCCCATTTCATATTTTTTTTCTAATTTTTTTTTACTTATACTACACGAAAGACGGTCGCTTCGTCTTCCGATTCATTGCGCCTTTTCGTCCTTCTGTAATACCGGCTCCGCTCCCTTCTTTCTTTATCGTTTCATTTTCCGGTCGTATTTTCCTCGTGGGACGATAGACGGTGCCGCGTTTATGCAACCGCACATACGAAAAGGAGTCCAGCCCTCGGTTCGGGCCCGGGGCAGCTGCAAATCGCGCGCACGCCGGCTCAGGGAAAACGATTGCCCCGTGGGACAGGCAGATGACGGAGCGATTCACGGAGTGATATATATATATATATATATATATATATATATATATATATATATATATATATATATATATATATAAACTAGCCTTACTATCCTAGTATACGCGCGCACTTTTTTGCACGCTTCATTTAACGAGGAGACAGGGTTTTTTTTTTTCTTCCTCTTCTTCTTCTCTGCTCGTCGTCGTCTGTCCCTTTTGTTCCTCGACGTGAACTCCCGCAATGTATGCGCAGACGAAGCATATAACGGTGGTTGCCACGCTACGTGGCTTGGTTCATTTGCTGGAGGGCTTAGTGGTATGTGGAGCTATGTATAGAATAGAAGGACGAAGACAAAGCGCAAGAGAAGCGCGATGTATGTATGTGCAATGGGGTGCAGGATATTGCATATTATTTTCTCATATATCGGATCCATAAGCCGTCCATTGCTTGACGTCTTTCGACACTGGTCGTTTTTTGTTTTTTGTTTTTTTTTGGATAACTTTAAACGTTTAGGTTGAATCGCCTGCCTCTCCCGATCTGCTGGTGAAACTATGTATACATGGCTGCTGCGGAGCGGCGCTCATTTTGAACTTGATGATGCGTGTCCGATGGATGAGTGCATAAAACATGCGTGGCTAGCGCGTCTTTTGCGGATGTATTTTGCGTGCAGTTAACGGAACGCGGTCTCGGTGATCTGATATCCGCTCCGTGTGTTCGTATCCGTTCGTTGTACTGGCGCGGCCGAGCATGTATGAATACCCTCCTCACTCCTCCCCCTGAAAAAATTTCTGGCTACGCTACTGGTTTCTTGGGTCTTTTCTTGTTCCACTATAAGGGTTTTCGGCTCTGTTATTCCAGTTGTCTCGCTTTTCTACAAGGTTGCAACAGTTGCAGCCTTGTAGAAGACGTATACCCTGTATATGAATTTTTCAGGGCACGCGTCTATGTATGACGTGGCAGGCGCGTTAGTTAAGCACGGGCATGAAGTGCGAACGTTTTGTCGCTTCACGTTACGCGTATATAGTGTTATACAGTATAGCTAACAAAGGCGTAGGCAGAAATTTTGTTCGGAGGGGTGGGGGGTCACCATTTCTATCTACGTTCGTGTGTGCCTTTATGTGGGCGTGTATGTATATGGAAAGAAATATATAAAAAGTGGTGGGTTGGTGGGGGGAAACCACTTTTTTCCCATTTTTTTTCACCACGCACTGTACAGTGTGCAACATACAATCTGTTTACTGTTTCGAATTTTAGCAATAAAACCGAATCGAAACGGGAAGCAGCTGTTTGACACTTAATCATTTCTGAGCGGCGCAGAACAGACATGCAGTACACGAGAAAGAGGGATTACAGCAAACACGCAGACGTAATGTTTACTGCGCGCTGCCCAAGAATGGATGAGTGTCGATGTTCCTTATCGCGTGAGTCGGCACAATATATATCGCACCCGAATGCTATTATCCTCCTCTCTCTTTCCTAAACTTGTAAATCATCGCTTTGGTCGTTCATGCAGGGTCGTTTCATTGTGCTTTGGTTGCATAGTGCGTCCTCTATATGTGTGGCGCAAGCTACAATCGGGGAGTCTGGCCTGCTATGTGTAATTGAAGGACATAAAATGAAGCGTAAAGTCGCGGGTTATATCTCGGTCGCATCTCAAATGTGGCAGCGTGCCGCGCAGGTACATAAGAAGGAATTAATTTAGAGCCGTTACATTGGATGCCGTGCCTCATATGCTGTATAACGAGATGAAAACTATTTTTGTTGACCAGTGTAAGGAAGATATAGCAACGCTCGGGCAAGGACGCATAAGAGCTAAAGAGCGCACTAGAGAAGGACGAAGCATGAATAACAACAGCCGGCCCAGCGTACGGGCGTTGTCTGTTGTTTCTTTTGCACTAATTCCCCGCAGGGGCGCCTGTTAAAGCAGGCGTTTGGTGTGTAGCGACACCACGGACCCGAGCTAACGGGGGAGTTTCTACTCCCTCCCACGCCTAGCCGTGCGTGGCTTTGTCGTGTCCGGGGAAAAGGGGATCCTGGGGGTTGAGCCAATGCTGGGTGATTGGACCTTTAAGGCCCCCCGGCAGAGGCAACACACCCCTTTGGCCCCGGCTTCACGTAGACGGCACCCCTGGGCTGACCCACCCAGGGGAAATCGGCAGTCGCCTTTTCCTATCTCTCTCTCCCTACATCTTCGTCTTTCTTACTTTTTTAGCTTTCCTGTCTACTTCTCTCTTCTGCTTACTTCCAATTTTCTCGGCGGCAAGGGTTAACCCTGTGCAAATAGCCTACCTTGGCCTATGCGCATTGGGTTATAGCAGGGTTGTACGGCTGACGTCTGCAAGCTTTTAGCATCCGCAAACTTGCAGCGTCCCCTCGTTGGGCTCCGTGGTGGGTGGCCGCCAACGCTGCTGAACAACATACAATTAGCATGCAGAAAGCATTTCCTTCACTTAGTGATCGTGCCTCCTCAAAGCGGGTACGCACCGAAGACATCAATTTTTTCAACCGGCCAATACAATTGTTTCCTCGTTTCCACGTTATACACTGTGAAAAAAATAACAAGCAAGCCAGAACTGTATCCCCCTTCATAGTGGCTAGATGCTTAACCGAAACTCTCGGTGCCGGGTATAAGGTTACTAAAATGGCCAGTGGAGATCTACTCCTTGAAATACGTGACAAAGACCAATTCGATAAACTGAACACCATCACAACGTTTGGAGACACACCCATCAGTATTACGCCACACAGGTCCATGAACTCATCTCGCGGGGTCGTATCGGACGCAGATTTGCTTGACCTGACCGAAGCTGAACTTCTGGAAGGATGGAAGAGCCAGAACGTGACAAACGTACAGCGGATTAAGATAAGAAGAGATCAAAAAGAAATACCAACCAAACACTTAGTACTGACCTTTGCTTCGAGCGATTTGCCGGAAACCATTCAGACTGGGTATACAAAGACATCCGTGAGGCCATATATTCCCAACCTCCGCCGTTGCTTCCAATGTCAGAGATATGGCCACGGCTCGCAAAGCTGTCGTGGCCGGAAAACTTGTGCTCTATGTGGAGTCGTGGGCCATGCCTCCGACAACTGCGAAGCACCTGCACACTGTGTGAACTGTGGCGGTAATCATGCCGCGTACTCGCGTTCCTGTTCTTTTTGGAAAAAAGAAAAAGAGATCATCACTCTAAAGATAAAAGAAAACATTACATTTAAAGAAGCAAGAAAAAGAGTCTCGCCATTTTATGGCCCCACATATGCTGATGCGGCGCGTCAGGGGGCAACGCCGCACCAGCCCTCGCCACCCCTTCGGCCTGCGCAGAGCGAGCCGTCGGCTGTGGCTCCTGCCCCCAAGGCGGCTGTAGCCCAGGCTACACCGCCCACTCCCAAACAGAGACCGGAGACTCCAGAGTCTTCGGGTCTCAAGGCCTCCCCCCACCAGGCGAGGCCCAAAATCCAAACTAACAGCCCGCACGTGCGGGTATCCAGTGCCTCCGAGGAGGCAATGGATACGTCGGCACCCTTGGTGCCGAAAGAGCGGCGTGGCTCCTTGGAGCGCGCCAAGAAAACAAAAAGCAAATAACAGGGCCTGGTGACGGCCCTGTTAAGTGAACTCAAACTCCCCGTCTAAACAGCCACTCGCTTTTCGTACACACAGCATTATTTTACATTCACAATGAACACTCAAATTATACAATGGAACGTCAGGGGCCTTCTCAGAAACCTTGACGACATCCAAGAACTCCTACACGAACACTCACCAAAAGTGCTGTGTGTACAAGAAACACACCTTAATTCAAAACACACAAATTTTCTTCGCAAATACGTTATTTTTCGAAAGGACCGTGATGATGCCATGACATCATCCGGAGGTGTTGCCATCATAGTGAATCAAGGAATTGCATGCACACACTTACAACTCCAAACACCCCTTGAGGCAGTGGCTGTTCGAGCGGTTCTTTTTGATAAACTGATCACAATCTGCACCACTTACATTCCTCCTAGCTATCAGCTGCAAAAACGCGATTTACACTCTCTAATTGATGAACTTCCGGAGCCTTATGTTCTCCTTGGAGACTTTAATGCGCATAGCAGGCTATGGGGTGATTCTCGGTATGACGCGCGAGGTCGACTGATCGAACAGTTCCTTATCTCGTCGAGCGCATGTCTCCTAAATCGAAAAGAACCAACCTATTATAACCTCGCTAATAACACCTACTCCTCCATAGACCTTAGCATAGTATCTCCATCTCTTGTGCCTCTACTCCAGTGGAAAGTCGTCAGTAATCTGTACGGAAGTGACCACTTCCCCGTAGTTTTGAGCACAACGACAGTAACTGAGTGTCCACCACGTGTTCCCAAGTGGCTCATAAACAGAGCCGACTGGGAACAGTTTCATACTATCGCTTGTCTAGGTTGGAATGATATATGTACTCTAAACATTGATGGCGCTGTGAACTACTTCACAGCGTTTTTGATTGATGCTGCAACAAAATGCATCCCACAAACAAATGGACACCCTGGAAAACAATGTGTGCCATGGTGGAACTCTGAATGCCGAAACGCGCGCAAACAGCAAAACAGAGCTTGGAGGCTGCTTCGGAACTCACCGACAGCCGAAAATCTTGAAACCTTCAAGAAAATAAAGTCTCAAGGCAGGAGAACGCGTCGGCAAGCCAGAAGAGAAAGCTGGCAAAAGTTTTTATCAGGGGTTCATTCATACACACAGGAAGCTAAAGTCTGGAGCATGGTCGGTAGAATAGCAGGGAAACAAGTACACACACTTCCACTCGTAAACACTCAGGGTGATACCTTGGAAGATCAGGCAAACTTCCTCGGTGCACACTTCGAACAGGTATCCAGCTCATCCCACTATACTGACACCTTCCAAAAATACAGAACAAGAATTGAAAAGCAGAAACTCGAACACAAATCCACCAGATACGAGGCATATAACCAAGCTTTCAGTCTAGCTGAGCTCCGAACATCTCTAAACTCCTGCAGTACTTCTGCCCCAGGTTCTGACCGTGTGATGTATGAAATGTTAAAAAACCTACCAAACGAAACCCGAAAAACCTTACTTTGTTTGTACAATGCTATTTGGTCTTCTGGCACAATTCCTACCTCCTGGAAAGAGGCTATTGTTATTCCCATTTTGAAAGAGGGCAAGGACCCTTCTTTACCCTCGAGTTATAGGCCTATAGCACTTACAAGCTGCTTGTGCAAAGTCTTCGAAAAAATGATAAACTGCCGACAGAACACCAGACAAAGTATATACAACATATACCTATCTACGTGTTTATCGGAATTTTGTTCCCTCTACATCAAGAGGCACATGTGGGACAAAAGACTCTTAAAATGACAACTCAATTTTTTTTTCCCACGTACAACAACGTAACGAATTAGAATACCACAAAGTTGGCCCCTTGAGATCACTCTGAACGAGAGCGCTCAGCCCAGGTCGTGATGAGGTCAAAATTTTGCCCCGAATCGCCAGCGAGAAACCGAAAGGTTGAGAAGTTACTAGCTGGAACGCACTGCTCAATGCACCTGCATTAGCGTTTACCTTTCCTTTATTTTTTTTTTGATAGCGAACGTCAAAGTTGCGCTGTGGAGCAACATGCTCCACTTCAGTAACCGGCCACTTTTAGGCGACGATACCTATGCGGCACCAAGAGCGGCTCACACTTTCGACGTTGCGCAGGGGAACAAAGATACGGCTTGCTACGGATTGACTCCTCACCGCTTAGCTCGATATCGTGTTCGATCACCCTCGTGTTTCCGGGGCGGTCCGAAAACACGTCTCCAAACTCGGAACCAATCTTTCTCAGGTCCTCTTTCTCAGGTCCTCCTTCACTTAAGCTAGGCTCCAGGTTCAACTGTTCCCAGATTACTTCCGATTTCCTTTCGATTATCTCACTAGAACTAAAAATTTCTGCTTCCTCGTCCTCCGAAGCACTTAAAAGTAAATTTACGACTGCTTTCAAGTTACTGTGATAAACTTTGTTCGGCCGCCTTCCTAATTTAAATTCACAATTTGTATCGCAAGGCTTCGATAGTACTTTGGCGGGCCCTTCCCAATCAACCTCAAGCTTGTTCCTTTTGAATGGCTGCAGCCGCATTACCTGATTATCAACTTCAAAAGCGCGCTTCTTCCCCGATTTCTCGTAGTGCTCCTTCGACAGCACTTTTGCCGCGTTTTTCTGGCTTTCCACTAGCGCTTCAATTTGGCTTTCCACTAGCGCTTCAATCTGGCTTTCCACTAGCGCTTCAATCGAGAGATCCTCACTCTGCTCTCGAATGAGCGTCTCTCGATCAACTCTCGGCAGCTCGCTCCAACTTTCCGCTACAGGCGAGAGCGTTGCAGCCCTCTCGCTCTGATTCAATGGCGCCATGCCGTCTCCCCCAAGGCGTACCGCGCCGGCCGCTTCCGCGACGGGCCGCTCGCGTGACTGCTCACATGACTCATGCGGAAAATTTTCTTTCTGGGGTTCCGTCGACCGCCGACAAGGTCACTTGAGAGTTCACTGCATTGAACCAGATCAAGCTGCCGCGATAACTTCCGCGCTTGCGATCGCGTGAGGGCCATACACGCAAAGCCGGGGAAGAACGATTTGCCCTGCTCTTTGAGAAGCTGCTCCGAGTTGTTGGAGAAAAGATAAGGAAAACGATCATTTAGCGCGGCAGACACAGCCGCTTCGGTGCGAAGCTCACCGAACGGGCCTTCAATGACAACCGTGGCGATTGGTAAGCGCACACTCTGCTCCTCGGCGACTTGCCTGATCCACGCGCATTCTCCTGTGAAGTCATCCGGAGACACCAATGAAGGATGGACAACGTCCATGGTTGCCGCTGAGTCTCTAAGTGCTCGGCACGTTTTCTCATTGACCCTAATTTCTTGGAGATACGGCTCCAACAACCGAATGTTTTTTCTGATTCTCGGATCGTTGCGAAGGCAAACTTTTCCTGACAGTTTCTAGCGATGTGCCCTTCCTTTTTACAGTTGTAGCAGATTAGCGGCTTCCGTTTGTTTTCCGATTCAAATGCCTGTGTGGTAGAAACCTCACACGATTTCTCCGCTTCTGTTTGCCCTTCCCCTACACTGTCCTTCGTAAGAGACGGGTCCTTTTTGAAATTACGGTGCGGAACGGGTTTCCGTTGATCAGGTTTCTTTGAAAAGCCCTCTTTCCTTTCATCCTTTTCAACGCGCATTGCCCTGCTATGCAACTTTCGGCGAGTATAATACTCTTCAGCTAACTCTGCTGCCTTGTTTAACCGTACTTCCCCAAGTCTGTCCTGCAGCCAAAGTTTGACATCCTCCTCGATGCAGCGGTAGAATTGCTCCAATGCAACGCATTCCACCACTTTATCGCGGTCGTCATAAACCCCTTCGCCCTTGAGCCATTCAATCAAATCGGCTTTAAGACGAAACGCGAAGTCAACGTGTGACTCATTCCCCTTTTTAGCATACCGGAACCTTTGCCTGAAAGCCTCGGGTGACAACTTATAACGTCTCAAGAGCACTTCCTTAACCTCGTCATAGCTCTCAAACGCTTCCCTCGACAAGCAAGTTATCGCGTCGGACACTTCGCCGGGAAGAAGAGCTAGCAGGTTCCGCGCCCAAAGAGGCCGCTCCAAAGCGTTTCGCTCACAGACGTGTTCAAACTTGACGAGATACTTCGCCATGTCCTCGCCTACTACGAACGGTGGCAGTTGGTCCCGAATTCTAAAACCGCTGACCTGAATCGTCGGGGAAGCTACGCTAGGCGCCTGCGAACACTGTAGGATTGCCAATTCTAGTCGTTTCAACTCGAGACGCTCCTGTCTCTCGGCCTCCTCGCGACGTTCGCGCCTTTCAGCTTCTTCACGTTCGCGAGCTTCGCGCCTTTCAGCTTCTTCACGTTCGCGAGCTTCGCGCCTTTCAGCTTCTTCGCGAGCTTCTACTTCTCGCCTTTCAGCCTCCTCACGGCGTGCTTTAATATCCACCCAGGCCTCATCGACTTCCTCAGCCGACACTCCCTCATCCTTCATGATCTCAAGGATCGCTTGCTTTCGTTTCGCGCGGCCCAAAGTAATGCCGAGTTCCTCACAAATTTCGATGAGTTCCTTCACTTTAAGGTTCTCCATCGTTCACACTAGCCTCTTGCTGTTTGCCCCTGTTAACAATTTACTTGCCGTACCCACTATAAGTCAACTAGCAAGACGCGCAAGCAATTTTTCACTCTCCCGTGTTTACCCCCTCCGCATTAACTTTGGTTTCAAAGCACTTCGACTTTGCTTGAAACGATCAAAGCTCACTCTAATGCTTCACACAGCCCTTCTCTAAACTACTACAACCTGAGCTAGAGTAGTCTGGTGAACTGAGGGGAAAACATCAGGCACTCACCGCATCGATGTCGCTGACGCCGGCCGATCCCGCAGCTGCCAACCACTGTTGCGAACGACGTCCTCCGAAATCCCACCGCTGACCTCCACTGTTGCGAACGACGGACCGATCCCGCCGAAGCCACCACTGTTGCGAAAGACGGCGATGCCAACACGGTCCCAAGGCGCCACTGCTTTCAACTCCGCCGGGAAGGTAACCAGCCGTTTGGTAGCGTATGTTTCTCAGCTCGCGACTGCTTCTGCGCAGAGCTGATAAGACGAGCGGACGAGACGACGGTGAGTTAAACAAGGTTTATGTACAGCATATATACAGAGGCGTTACAATTTCGGCACTGGGGCCGACAGAGACTCGAAGAGCCGAGTTCTCCTCTCTAACACATAGGTCAGCCTTTCGCCTAAGACCGCTGACTCACACACATGTCGGCTCTCCGACACGGGGACTCCTCTCCTAGGACCGCCGATCGCGACGCGCCGCAGGGCTTCTTTTATTTACACCGGGTCCAACCAAAATGTCCAATCAGAAGCGCCGCTGGTCGTCAGGGCAGATCCCTCCAATGGGGTTGCCGCGCCATGCGTCAGACCACCTGACACGAGGACGCCGGCTCGCTGTCACGTGCGCAGCTGACTCACTGCACGTGGGCCAGAGGGGCGCCGCGCGTGTTCACGCCGTCGAGGTGATCGCGCCAGGCGGACTGCGGGCTGGCCTTGACCCAGATTGCCTTTTTCAGAGGCACGGACGTTTGACGAGGACTCGCTGGCATAACAGGCTGCAGTGCCTGCGCGCACGGTGTACTGATAGAATCACACTTGTCTATATAGCGAGCAGCGGAGCGGGTGCCGGTCGACACTATATTGCTGGCCGCAGCTTCCACCTCACGTTAGCCACAAGCTTCCGTTCATGATTGAATTGTAGCACAAGGGCCTACCTAGTATGTGGTTTGACCATGTTTGGTATTATTGCGGCGTCGTTCTTTGCATATTTCTGCAGGAATACGGAAGCTGCATGCGGCGCTCGAGTGGGTGGGATGATAGTCGCCGTGGTAGCTCAGTGGTAGAGCATTGAACGCTGTCACACCGGTCCCGTTAATTCGGGAGGCGATCGCCGGGCTAATTCCAAGGGCCGAAGTATCGGCCCCCCGAACCGCACCACGAAAGCGTGGACAATTTAGAAGTGGTCCTTATTGGCGCGCCAGCAGACGCCGGCTGTGGCCCAAAGAACAAGTCAGAGCCGAGAGTTGATAAACAAACAAAATTATATTCTCAATAATGGCAGATCGAAAACAATACACAAATATGCACACTCCACAATAGTTGCGTACAATATGTCACCAATCAAACCAATCAAACAACGTACTACACAGTACAATCAGCCACTCTCGAAACAACGGACACAGACAACGATACGCACTACAATGCAGTCGCATGCATTGAACAACCAAGACACTTAAAGGCTAAAGAGATAGAAAACCTGCTCAGTCCAAAGTTCTTGGAACAAAAGTCTGGATGATACTCTTCCGAGAATCACTCACTCAAAGTCCAGCGTTGTTGTCGTTCCGCTGCCCCCTGAAGTTTCTCTTCCAGGAAACCTCGCGTCTTTAATTGGCCACTCTTCAAGCTTCAACTTCTTCGCCGGACACCCGTCGGCTTCACACACGCAGCTGTTGCCACGCGTCTTCGCTCGATAGCGGTAAACACACACACTCTTGCCTGTAGCTCTAGTCGTCACCCCTCAGGTGGAAATCCTCTTCTCCTGCTTTGTCTCCACGGACAAAACCTTCGCCGACTCCACGGCGGAATCCCTACGCGCTCCGGCGCTAACTTCCGTCTTCTCCTGATCTCTCATCTCCGCTGCTCGGTTAAATACCTTCCGCGCGACATTCCAGAAGGTTCTCATCATTTCGTCGGCGCGATACGCAGCGAAGGCTGGGAAGAGGGCAAGACGGTTGGAATGCCCTCCGCGGCAGATGACTCAGCTCGGTATGACCACGCCTATTTCCTTCTGAAACTTTCCAGCGCTTGCTCGGCCGCCGTTGTGGGGTGAGGAGGTTCGTCGGCGAAGCCACGCTTCCGAGAGGAGAGCGCGCGCCCCGGGGAGCCTTGGATGTTTGTTTTCTTTTAGGAGCGAAGCTCCTTAAGGCGTGGGCTGTGCGTCCCCTGTATGTAGCCACCTCTCGTTCAGTTCTAAGTATTACGCTAGCCACCGCCCGATCTAAAGGGTACAGCCATATCCATCCGTCCATCCGTCCGTCCATCCATCCGTCTATCTATCCGTCCATCCGTCCGTCCATCCGTCCATCCATCCGTCCGTCCGTCCGTCCATCCGTCCGTCCATCCGTCCGTCCATCCATCCGTCCGTCCGTCCGTCCATCCGTCCGTCCGTCCGTCCGTCCATCCGTCCGTCCGTCCAAAAGATGCAAGATGTTATAAACTAGACGGCGGTACGTGTAGTTGATTATGAAAGATGCGAGGTGTTATAAAATAGGAATGATGCCACATATGGCGCGTGTCATCGTTCGATATAGTGCGGCGACGTACGCTAGGGGGAGCGTTGCAATAAAATCGAGTGGGCAAAATGTACGGAGGATTCATGGTTTACCAGGTTTACCTCCGGAGCTTCGCCCACTCATCATATATATATATATATATATATATATATATATATATATATATATATATATATATATATATATGGTTAAACACTACGCGTGGCATGCTATATATAGACGGCTCATTTGACTGCGGCGCGTGCGTTTTTTCGTATAATAGTACATTGCATATAGCAGAGCCCACTTCATGAGTATAGAAGAACCAAACACACTTTATAAGAGCTGCACCATCATTGTCTGGCGGCAGTGCGCGCTTAACCACCACCTTCGTGCTCAGCGCGATATAGCGGTGTTCCGCTTGTTTCTTTTGCCATCTTTCCTTGCAAATGGTAATTTTAGGGTGCGCTGTGCTTCGTGTTCGCCTCCTACTTAGCGAGATGTGAGGTGAATGACTCGCCTAGAGATAACGGCGCGTGTGTATATAAAATAAATGAATAAACAAAAGAACACCAGTAGTACGACTGACAGCCAGCGCGCTCTGTCAGTCGTCTGATTGCCGCACGCGTTGTTTCAGGGGCGAAGCTCCTTAATGCGTGGGTCTGTCCATCCTTTGATATATGTAGTTGTAGTAGTAGTAGTAGTAGTAGGTAGCCACCCGCATACCACTGGCACATACCCGCCTTGTGCACATATCCGCATGTCCACATGTTACGAAAAACGTAACACGGCGTCCATATCGCGCTCTCGGTGTTGACAAACCACTGACAGCATGAATGTGGTACATATTCTCGTTTAGTCCTTGGATTATCCGCCGGATGGCTGTACTTGTATACGATGAATGTATGATCAAAAGAAGGGAGATTGCGGTACTTTGTTCACCATATGAACGGACTGACGCACGTATGGACAGACAGACAAGCAGACGGACAGACAGACAAATACACGGACGGATGGACGGACGGACGGACGGATGGACGCATGAACGGGCGCACGGACGGATGGACTGATACCCGGACGGACGAACGCACGGACGGAAGCACGGATGGATTGATGGACGCTTCGCCGCACTCATCATCATCCATTCTGTGGATATGCTGTGATTTTTTTGTTAGGCTGTCAGCACCAACGTTTATAGTCCGTACTCCGTCCGTGCAGCGCGCGCCATGTTTCGGATCTAGTTCGGTACTTTGTGACGCGGCATAATGTTCACGCACTGCACATTGGTATTGATTTACGGATATAAGTGACGAATGAGAGTAGGTCGCATTAAGAGGTTCGTTTGACTAGTTGGACTTCGCTTGCGCGGATAAAGGTCTCTATATGAAGACCTTCGGTTACATCATGGTCCTTCAATATTTTTCTGGTCATGAAACTCCCGCGTCACTCAATGGGAGAGCTTCATATACCGCCCGCACTTTCCGCGCCGCGGCGCTGGCGTAGCTAGACGGGGGACGAGGAAGCCGGCCCGGCCGGCTGCTCTGTTGGCCGCCATTAGCGGACTGTTGGCGCGGAGTTGTGGTGGTCGTGCTGATCGCCCCCCTTTTTAGCTTTTCGCGGTCGCATCGTGTTGACAGCGATGCCCAACACCTGCTGCGTGCCGGGCTGTCATTCTGGATACAAGGGCACCGTCGAAAAAGTTTCCCTGTTCTGTTTACCAGCCAACGCAGAACAACGCGTCAGGTGGAAACGTGCGATCCCGCGACAGGAGACTGCCGGATTTTCGTTCGAATCAAAGTACGCTCGCGTGTGTGAAAAACATTTCGACGCCAGTGACATTGTACGTGCGGACGTGTGCACTGTGAACGGAGACATCGTTTCGCTGCCCCGAGAACGACCGAGACTGGTGGAAGACGCCCGTACCAAGGATTTTTGAAGGTTTGCCTTCCTACCTCTCGAAACCAAAGCAGCGTTCGCGTGCAACGAAGGGCCCACCTCTAAAAAGGCCGCGAGAGCTTTCTCCGGATTGTGATGCGACAGTCGCGAATGCAGACGTCTCCAGTGCAGCCGACAAAGAAATCGAAGGTAAGTCTGGCACAAAGTTTGCAAGTATCCTACCCGCTCACCACGCTAACAAAATTCGCTCACTACGCTAACCAAATTGGTTCCTTCCCTTATAAATATTGCCCTTTCTCACTCTTTGCAGATGTTGTGAGAACTGAGAATCGCAATGGCTACGCTGATGCAGAGTGTCAAACAGAGGTCACCGTTTGTTCAGCGTCGGAGCTACAGAGAGTGAAGGCCCAACTTCGCAGCGTGAAGCAACAGCTTCAGTCATGTCAGCGGAAACTCACAAAAGCGGAGGCGCACGCGAATAGAAAGAATGGAGTGTATGCAGATATTCACAAGCTTTCAGACCGCGAGAAGCTCATTATAGACCAGTGCATCATGAAAGCAAATATGAAGTCTGCGAAAGCAGCACGGTAAGATCCGGTTTGTAAAGTTTGTGTGTGTGTGCAATTTTATGTGAAGTGCGATGTTCGGTGCGCATTCGTTTGCTTTCTGGATATTGACAGAACTACTAAGTGAAGCCGTGGGACAAAACGCAATATTTTGTTTTACTTTGATGGTGCTGTTTGCTTGAGCTGTAGCAGAATCGTGACCACAAAAATTGCATTTTATTTATTGCAGGTATAAAAAGGAATGGCTTTACGATTGTTTACTGCTGAAAATCAAATCCACAGCAGTTTATACATTTCTTCACGAGAATAATTTTCTGCCTCTACCACACCCTCGCACACTCTACTCCTATCTGAAAAATCTGAAGGCCGGCTTCGGATTTGATGAAATTTATTTGACATCCTCAAAGACAAAGTGGAAAAGATTCCAAAGAGAGAACGGCGAGGTTTTTATCTTTTTTTTCTTTTGCATTTGATTTTTCTGGACTCTAGGTAAAGAGCTGAAATATTTTTTTTTTCTTTAGGTGTCCTCATGTTTGATGAGATGAGCGTGAGAAAGAGCCTTCACGTCAGGGAATCGGATATGGCACTGCTTGGAAAGGTGGACTTAGCAGAGCACACGAAGCCGACTGACCAGTGAAAGATGGGGACCACGTGTTGGTGTTCCTTTTCCGACCATTCCTTGGTGGCTGGTCGCAGACTGTCGGAGCGTTTTGCACGTCCGGGGCTGCACCAGGATCCACTGTTGCCAAACTGATCCTGCAGTGCATTGTACTCCTATCGAATGCCGGCGTCATTGTGGAGGCAGTCACTTGCGATAACTCAACTTCGAACCGATCAGCACTGAACTCCTTGGGTAAATATTTGCAGTCATTATTTATTTTCAAGGTATTTAGTAAGTGATTTTAATAATAGAAATGCCTTTCTTTTAGGTGTCAGTGGTGATGTCACAAGAGTATCAACATCGTTTGAGCATCCATGTGACTCCTCCAAAGTCATTCAGGCTATAATTGACCCGCCGCACATCTTCAAGTGCATCAGGAATAACCTTTTGAAGGCCGGAAAGTTCCTGGTGCGTAAAACAGTTTAAGATAAGTCATCACAGTGCTCTGGCTAACTTGTCTCACAGCCTTTTTATAAATGTACAGTTGCCTGGTGACAAAGAAGTACAGCATTCCCACTTTGAAGCTCTGCTGGACTACGAGGAGCAGCAAGCTGGACTTCGGGCTGTGCCAAAGCTTACGAAAGCTCACATCAGCCCCAACGCCTTTCCAAAAACTGAGTGTGAGACTTGCTGTCCAGGTAAGACATAACAGCTGCTCTAGCATGAGTCATTAATCAGTATGTGTAACAAAAAGTGGTGTTGCTTCATCAGAATACAACACTCTGCCATATAACTTCTCTAAAACATTTCAGCTCTTCAGTGAAAGCACTGCTTCAGCAATGGACTTCTATCGCAGTAGAGAAGAATGTGTGAAACTTCGTGGCTCCAAAGCAACTTCGGATTTTGCGAGGCGAATGAATAGTCTATTCGACTGCTTCAATTCTAAAAGGCCACAAGATGTGCAGTACAATGAAGCGGAACACATTTCTGTAAGCCCTAATATTTCAAACCTACTGTCACATCCTTTGAAGTTCCACTTAAATCAGATTGTTTTTCAGACGCTGAAGGAGAACATCGAATGGCTTGACAGGTGGCACACTTACAACCAGAGTTTACCAAAGCAAAAGCAACTCTTCTTTCTCAGCAAGCCAACATGCAATGCTTTGAGAATGACTTTGCACAGCACAGTGACGCTTGTTGAAAAGCTGCTGAATTGTGGCTTTCGCTATGTTTTAGTTGGCAACTTTGGACAAGACCACCTCGAGGTACATTTAAACGTTTTTGCTCGTTGAAGACGTTTTCTTCACACTTTTATATTTTTCAGAGATTTTTTGGCATCGCAAGACATGTCGCTGGAGCAGGGGACAGCCAACTGTTCAGCAATTTTTGTTCATTTACCGGTTGCTCTCGGTGAACAACTTGATCCGTCCTCCACAGAGAGCCTCGGTTGAAGGGGATGGTCCGCGTCTCCTCTTGAAAAATGCAGGATCTCTTTCAACATAAAGAGCCTACTGTTAATCAGGTAAACATTTGAATAGCACCCACCAATGCTGCTTGTAGGGTGTTTGTGCATCGTAAACGTGCTGAATGTCGTCTAGCTTTTTGATGCTAATGACATGCACGTCTGGTCGTATGATATAGAACAGACTTTTATTCTGCTTAAGTAAAGTGTGGGATTGGGCTAGTTGGTAATCCATATAAAACTTCTAGGCGCGTAAAACTTCAGACAACTAACATAAGAGACGAGGACGAGCGCAGACTTTCAACTGATTTATTACTACTACGACACACATATATATTAGAAAGAAGATAAGATCACTTGCTTAAGCAAAAAAAAAAAAAAAAAAAAAAAAAAATTTTTTTTTTTTTTTTTTTTTTGCTTAAGCGCCTAGAAGTTTTATTCTGCATTTTTATATTTTACTTTACAAATTTCTCACTCTGGCCATTGTGATAACGCAAAATATGTTTCAGATTGATACCTTGGCAGTTCTTTTTGACGATATACTGCTGGAGCCTGCTGAATGCATGCAAGACATGATTCATCCCGAGTCAACGAGGGACTGTATTTTGGATTACCTTGGTGGGTATGTAGCAAAAAAGTTTGCTAAAATAAGCTGCAAGGACTGCCTCCAAACACTCAGAAGCAACTCCCGAGAGCCAACTGCATTGACTCAAATCAAGACAAGAGGATTTTTGCAAGTGCCATCGGAGAAATTACTGCGGCTCTTGCAAATTGTGGAAGAACATGTGGAAATGTGCACGGTGGACAAAATAGCCTGTGCCAGTGTTTACATGAACATTGTTGAGAACATCCTGCTGGACGACCGCACTTCTTCGGCCAGTGTTGGCTGTGGCTCACATTTCGTGAGCACTACGGCAGAAGTTGTGCACTTTTTTATTAAGTGCCGTCTGCATTTTTTTACGCGTGAGCAGAACAAACTGTTTCGTGCTGGCGGACGTCGTTTATCCTGCCCGGCCAAAGGAGGGAGGAAACCAGGACATAAATTTTTTCAATGATTTTTGTTGTGTCATCCACTCCGTCTCCCAACTTTCATCCACAGTTTTGAAACGCAGATTTGAATAAACTATGTGCCTGTGCTCATGGCAGTTTCGAATTCTCGACGATTGCCGCGTAGCGTAGTTGCCAAATTCAAAATGTTACCCCCTGCTAGGTAAGTGGCACACAGATTAGCTTTCGTTAGGCAGAAATATCTCGCACATAAAAAGCTCAAGTTGGATTGAAAGAGATATCTAAGTGCATAAAGAAAATCTCTAGAAATATTCAAAAAGAGCAATGCAGTTTCATGTACAACTGATTCGTTTAAACTGAATAACTGGGTTGAAGGAAGATCCTGGTTGATTTCTATGTGCGCGTAGAAGGAACAGGGTGGCTAATTAGAACGCGGACTTAGAAGTCGTGGTCATTGGGAGAGTACATGGGAATGGATAAAAAAAAAGCCGCGTATATCAAAACTCGGCTGCGTTATCAAATCTGCATGCGTAAAAACAAAAGCTCTCGCTTCGAAATAGCACGTAGTGCCTATATCTAGCAGCTCACAACAGTTTCATCTCATTTTTAATCTTTAAAATCAGGGGCGCTAATTATGACATCAAAGAAAAAAAAGAAAAGAGCACAACTTGAGCATCCCTCTCTGTCTTGTGGTGTCTCATTCTGAGCTTTTAATTTTTCAGCTATGTTCACTAACGATATCCCTCAACAGGTAGTACAAGGCTATTATTGCCAAGTCACCCTGATACACAGATTTGTTTATTGGCACGCGAACTTCTATTGGCTGCTTCGTGATGCCATATGGAATAAAGTGATAGTTATTCCGAAAATGAACGTTACGTGCAGCCAGAGCACGGCTGCTCCGCAATCTCTAGCGCAAAATATGTTAACCTTTCAGTCATCTAGAACCAGTCACAGTGTTCGGTTTAAGCCCCAAAAGCGGCTATGCAGGAATCGAGAAATTTAGGAACGCTACGAATGCGCGTCACTTGACAGACGAACTCAGTTAAAACATTGCCAGCAGTCAAAGACTTAGGCAATTGACAACGCGCATCATGGACCACTTTGACAATACTAATAGCTGCTATGATTTGTTAGCGATAACACGGAGAAGGAAAATATCTGAAGAAGTGTATTTGATGGGAAACGCTTCCGCGAACGCGCTACAGCCCTGCCAAGCGCGGCCGATCGATGCCCTCCTGTTTACGGTGGCGCCTCTGGTGGCCACTTGTGTCCCTATATGAAACTTTCGCGGGAGTTTCATGACCAGAAAAAAGTATTGAAGGACCATGGTTACATCTATAAATAGACGTCTTTGTTCCGTGCGGAGAAATGAAATATTTTCTACGATAACAAGGGGGTGGCACAATGGCCCGCTTCGGAGCTAATGGTTCACTTGACCAAGACGACGCCGTTGAGGGCGCAGTCTACAGCGAAAGCCGGCAGGTTTTGATGATTTTCGACTGCACCGCCAAGGTGAACTAATATAGGCTTCCGTTCAAGAGTACAAGTTGTATGCGCACTTCTGTAAGTTAGCAATGCATGTGTGGAAAATGATGCGTTTCGTGCTCTTGTGCTTACATTTATGCACGTCAGGCACTTGTGTTGAAATATGATCAAGTGTCGGGGGGTTATCCATATAGTGTGCGGATTTCCGTCGAGCATTTGCGTATCGGCTACGTTGTTACGCATGGTACCGAATCCATTAATTGAGACGTTTCTGTCAATATGCGTTTAAACAACAGCGTATACTTAAGTATACCCAAGGGCGAGATGACGAAAACGAACGTGTTCTGTTCTATGCATTACGGAGCTAAAGTGGGTTGGAAAGGTTCGTGTAAGTCTATATAGTGACTTAATATTTCTTTTTTTTATACTCGAACAAAGAACCAATAATTGGATTGCGTTGGTTGAAAAAAAAAAGAATATTCGTGAATGGTCGGTGAGTCTTGTTAAATACTAGCTAACGCAGAATACGGTTGGCTAATCAGTGTCAGTCAGTAATGGAAAGCTTTTACTTTGTGCGTATATACATGCAGTCACGCCGTCGGAAGCGACTCGAAAGCGCTTGCAACAACTATATAGTATACGTCGGGATATCGCGTTGATGAGGGCACTGGCTCGATTCTTACTACTTCTGGCCGGGACATGTTGCAAAAATACTATTGGTCGTAGATTTATAAGTGCACATTAAAGAACTGCAGGTGTTGATATTAAATATATAGAGAGGCCGCCCACTTTGGGCCTCGTGATGATGCCGCATAGACCAGGAGCGTATATAGCCAGTACACTTTTTCGGATGGTGGGAGGGGGGGGGGGTCAGTTATACTTCATGTATGTTCATGCGTGCGTTTGTATGTGTGCGCGTATATGTATGCAAGCAAAATTTTAAAAAAATGGGGGGGGGGGGGGATTCGATCCTGTGACCTTGGCAGTCAAGCACTATATAACCACTAGACCACCTCGGTGGGTGCTGTTGTCGCTCACGCGAAAGGTTGTTCACAAGATTACGGGTACTAAATTTCAATGCGCGATAATCGAACATGGTTGGCAGTAGCATATGTTATAGTAACATATGTCCAAAGCTCTTCTGGCTGGCAGCCCGGGCCAGCGTGCGCCGAGGTGCAATCGCACGAGGCCTTGCGTGCAGACAGGCGTCCTCCGCCGGTGCGTTTTCCTGGCACCCCACATAAATAGTATACGCGCCAGGACGCGCTGTTCCGGGCATTGTGTCCTCTCGTGCCTGCCCGCTCGGTCATCGCTCACCAGTTGTGGTCAGCGGCGGCACTTTCCTCTTATACCGCAGCTCTCCCCTTCCTGCATGCCATGTCGAGCGAAGCGTGTCGGTATTATCGTCGTTATGGTCATCAGTCTTGCGGCGCGCAGCGCCGCTCATCTCTCTCTCTCTCCTCATCCATTTCTCTGTCTCGTTTCGAGGTGTAATTCGGAGCCCGCTGTGTCTGCGGCAGTGACCGTCGGCACGCCGAGTGGCTCGGGGCAGCTCGGCACCGCAGTCATGGTCGCCGCGTATACGGACATATCGAGTTTGAGAATCCGCTGCTGCTGCTGCTGCTGCTGCTGCTGCTGTGTGTGTGTGTGTTTGTGTGTGTGTGTGTGTGTGTGTGTGTGTGTGTGTGTGTGTGTGTGTGTGTGTGTGTGTGTGTGTGTGTGTGTGTGTG
The DNA here is from genome assembly GCF_013339725.1 of Rhipicephalus microplus. Lineage (NCBI taxonomy): Eukaryota > Metazoa > Arthropoda > Arachnida > Ixodida > Ixodidae > Rhipicephalus > Rhipicephalus microplus. Next base: position 132,367,329 of record NC_051165.1, read on the forward strand.
TGCGTGTGTGTGTGTGTGTGTGTGTGTGTGTGTGTGTGTGTGTGTGTGTGTGTGGTGAGTTAGTGCGTGGGTGTGGGGCTTGTGGTTGTAGCGAGCTATAGTGACTATGTGTACAAGTTATTTCCTGTAATCAAAAAAAAAAAATTCCACACATCCATAACTCTTCACTGTAACCTCTGAAATGGTTATTGCGTATCAGTTTACTATTGTTTGAAATTGTTTAATAATCTAAACTTCATTACGGAGTGAATTACGGCGTTGACTACTTATCTTCATTACAAACTGCATATCCTGTGGCCGTTCGGAAGTTTTCCGAATGGAGTCAATGTATCGGCCAGTACTACTTGTTGAATGGGCTTGTTGACTTGAAACTTCTCGATTCACTTCAATATTGGAAAGCGAAACAGAACAAAGCAATAACGTGTGTACAGACGCTACATTTGTAGTATCGCGTTACGTCTACTATGCTGCAGCATGAACGAAGGTGGCATGACAGAGAAAGCGTGTGCTTTTGTCTTTTCTATGTCTCACCGTCTCGTTTAACGCCGCAACAGCCGTGTTTAGTATTATGAAAAATTACCTCTAGCAAGACAATTCTTTAGTACCCCGTTCGTTGCGGGCTTGTAACGTGAAGTATGCATGGTCAGCAAGGAATGCGTGCCCTGTAGCTGTTGTCGCGTATTGTCCATTGAGTCGACTGGGTGTGTCTGGGAAGAGTTCACCTTGCGTCAATAGGTCCTATAATATGCTTCGCTGATCATATAAAGTTCTAAACGAACAATTACGTGGTCCATGTTTGTTTGAGAGTTATTAGTATACAAATGGTGCCGGGTTCTGGCTAGCACAGTCGTTTGCAGGAACGTTTGCATAGCACTCAGCACTGTAGATCGATCGATTCGGGGAACTGATGTGCATATATATATATATATATATATATATATATATATATATATATATATATATATATATATATATATATATATATATATATATATATATATATATATATATATATATATATATATAAAGAGAAAGAGAGAGCTATAGCTTGCGTCATTCTAAGAAGGGTGGGCCTGTCAGCTTACAGCAACGCAGTGCAAAACGTAGAGATACGTACAGATCAGTCGTCTCGATCCATGGACAACTACCTGTTCCTGTTCTGATCTATGGTCGATAGGACCATTTATTTCTCGGCACGTGCCCGCTATTTAGATTGACTCTACTCTTGAGGAAGCTGAACGACGGTCATTAAGGCGTGTTCTTGGTTTGACTGCGACGTTTAGTATGCACGTGCCCCACCGAGGCAGTGGATCGCGAAGGTGCGGCTGCGTTGCGGGTAAGGCGACCGACCCCACACCAGTGGCCTCTTTTGCCGGTCCACTGCATCGCTGCGACGCGCCACGACTCATACGCGGAGACGGCTGCTTCTAAACTAGAAGTATATATTACACCGCGTGTCGCGTAGCCCTAGCGTGACGTGTAACGCGACACTTCGACCAATCGACTGTGAAGCGTCGCCTGGGAATGCAATCTATACCCGGGTGTACACGCCTCCGGATGTTTGTCTCTCGAGTTGCGTGCAGTGCGTCCCTCAAAGCAGCGTCAGAGAGAGAGAGAGAGAAAGAAGGCGTTCGCATGATCGGTGAAGTGGCGAGGCCGATTTTATCGAACCCGGATATTTCGAATTATCCTCTTATACGGAACGACTATTGAAATGCATGGCACGGCGCTGTGCCCACCGTGTCGCGTAATAATATTGTGTTTCATTTCTCGACGACGTATCTGTGATGGCTTCTTTTTCTCACGGGCTTGTAGTGCTGCTTGTTAACGCTTTGTTTCCCGTTACCATTGAATAGTTTTTCTGAATATCTCGACTGTCAGTCAAGCTCGTGTTGGTTGACACATCATTGTCGTTGCTAGCATCTTTGTTTCCAGGACAGTATGCCTCGTGTTTATCGCGCCACATTACTTTTTAAGGCGAAGGTTTCCGAGCTATTTTATGGCGGATCGTTGCAAGGTCATGTTGAGTTTGGTGGTTCCCTGACAAAATGTGCGTTTTCACGGGGATGCACCTCGCCGTTTCTTTCTCGGACAGCATAGGCCCCCGAAACTAAATTTAAACGATAATGAACTTAAGCAAATGTACATATGAGTTGCTAGTGCAGATGGTTCTTAGTGCTGCATTGTGGCTGGCAGGCACTTGTGTACGTAGTGGGAGAACAAGCAAGCAAGAAAATAGAGACAGGTTTCCGGTCCCAGATGTCATCGGTATCTTTTTTCTTCTTCAATAACTTCCTGGGCAATAAAGCCTCAATTGAAAGAAATGTGTCTGCGCTGGCGTGCGCACAGGGGGGGGGGGGGGGGGGGGGGTGAGGGCAGGGAAGGTGGCCGCCTCCCCTCTCCTAATAGTGTCTAAGAACGGGGGTCGCAAAGTCAGCCCCGTACATTGACTTAATAGGGAGGGAAGGGGGTTCTGCGTTGCCCCCCTCCCCCTACTGAATGGAACCCTGTGCACGCCTATCGGTGTTTGGCTAGATGGTACTAATGCATTTGATGAGTCATAATTACTAGCGCGAAAAACACAAGACAGAGCCCTAATCGCAGTAAACATGCATGTAATGAAGCCATCAGACAAATTCGCAGACAGGCGCGCAGCCAGATAGGATAATGACGCATGGGCCATCACGAACCATTTTTGTTTTCCGATGTAGCGCTGCCATTTCGGTGTGTGCCACGAATGGTGCGGTTATTTACTCAGCGTTCATCATGAGCTTTTAGAATGAAAAATGCCTCGGAAATCTCTATATGTAACTAAAGCTTTTGTCTTTACAGTTTTGCGTTAGTTTTCCGCGCTTTCGTACAAATGTCTCGGCAGATAGCAGGGCCTGCCACGGCACAACGTTACGATGAATCAGAACGCCATTATTTCGAATTCCATCTCTAAATGATAAGTATTAGGTTTTTACGTTTCAAAACCACGATATGATTGTGAGGTACGCCGTATAGGGGTGAATGACTCCGGAAATTTCGACATCTTGGTTGTTTTTTTTTTAACTTGCAGCTAAATCTAGGTAAAAGTGCATCCGTAGGCCTCTGGAATTACGTTTCCGTCTAAATGCGGGCCAGGATTCGAACCCGTGACTTCGGGTCAACGGTCGAGTGCCATAACCTCTACAGACCACCGGGGCAGGTTCGCATTCCGTGACTTCCCATCCGGTTGTACAAACTTCGACCCGTAAAAACAGCGCGCCCTCGCAGCTCGCTTAGTTATAGAACCGCTGTGCTGCACAGAACTGTTGTTTGCGCGCGACAGAGGCGGAAGTGAATCGTCGCCGCGCCGTCGGCACCTCCTTTCTTTTCCTCGTGTTTCTCGCGGAGCTAGAATGCGTGTATACAGTGTGTACATATAGCGGGTGACTTTATGTATATATATACACCGAACCGTTATGCATCTGGGCATTGTTCTTTCTCGACCGCAACGACGCGGCTTCATTGGACTCGACGCCTTTGTTTACAAATTGCGAACCCAACTCGCGGAGGCCCTTCCTAGTATGTATAGTAATGATGCGACGCTACCGCGCGCATGTGCCCCTCCCCTCCCTTTTTTGCTTTCTTTTAATTTTTCGCGACTCGCGCGCTCCGTAGAGCGTGGGATGCGGCATCGCAATGTGCGGGCTCATTATCGCCGTAGCCGAGCCGGTAAGGCGAGAGCTTTCACGTAATGCCCTAATAACGATGATGGCGGAAGTGTCAAATTTTTCAGCGGGATGTGCAGCGGGGGAATGTCGCGATGGCCGTCTATTTGTGAGGCGGGCGAGGCGATTGAGATCGAACGGAGTATCCGATCTTGCTATATTGCGCTCCGTGTGAGAGTTATTGGCGAAGGAAGAGGAAGCGCGGCGTGTTGCGCTACTGGTGACTGGTGTTGAGCCACTGGTTTTGACGCCACTTTTCTGGAGAAGAGCGAGTCGATTCCTCTTGGCACGCGCTGGGGTGCTTTCACGTTTTTTTTTTCTTTTTCTGCCCCAGTATAACTATCATGTCATTGTCGCCGTCGGCAGCTGTTAGCGGTTGTGTGGTATATACGAAGGCGTTTCAGATGCTGAGAGTGTTTCAAGGCCCGTAAGCCAGCGAGACATGCGCGACTGTTGTCGGAATTTTTACAGTGTAAACGAAATGAAACCGTGGCAAACAGGAAAGGCACTAACCTGGACGTGTCTGTAAGGTTTGCTGGGGAACCAGATATTCGGCGATGACTGCGAGAGGCCTGGGCAACATAGTTTGAAACGGTGGTGTGTTCTGGCGTTTGTGATAACCTTTTACTCGTTGTACTCAAATTTATTATTATTATTATTATTATTATTATTATTATTATTATTATTATTAGTAGTAGTAGTAGTAGTAGTAGTAGTACTTCGTGGCGAAGGGCTGTTTCAGTGTTTAATGTCATGACGATACCTATAGCTTGGAGTAGATCGAGGGGCACTCTTCGCGGGCGTTGTTGCGTCAATGTTGGGGTCACAGATTTATCGTCCTATATTCCCATATGGGGCTCACGTTCGGGTCAGTTTCACCAGGTGAAGGAAACCGACGGGGCGCTTCGAGACACAATGAAAGTAGAAGGAAAAAGCCAAAGCGAAAGAGGGAAGATAAGTTGCCGATTCGACTCGGAAGTTTTCATTTGGGCCTCTTCTTCGTCCCCCGCGAAGCATTACTCTCCGTCGGTCATTGCGACGCTTCCGGTAGGTATCATTCGTCTTTATAACCGCCCCTTGTTTCCTCTTCATGTTTGCTCTTGTTGTTTGTGTGTGTGTGTTTGTCGTTCTTCTGCTGAATTGATTTATTAGCGTCGCGTTGTTCCGTGCGGGGATTTTTCTCCCCCCCCCCTTATTTTTGCGCACACAGGGGACGCAAGAGAAGAAAAGAAATGAGAAATTGTTGCCACCCCCCCCCCCCCCTGCGCACACGTACTTAAGTGCGAGGTCAATTTTCGATACAGTTGCGTGCAGCACGTGCAGTACAATTGAGGCATGCTCTGTTGCAAGTGGCTTCTTTAGAATTAACAGAACATTTGCTAAATTTCTGGTGGAATGAGAAGCTCCCATTGCAGTAGTATAGTTTGGGACACTCGTCTGTATGTTCTACGCGGTGTAACACCTTTTTGTCATGATGAAGCTAATTGTTTATTGATTGATTGATTGATTGATTAATTGAACGTTCTGTGCTGTCTACACCAGTTAGCCACATTTAATAACGACATCAGGGTCAACAACGGCAAATATTAAAATTTACTGAGAAACGAATTGTACAGTTCGAAGCAGTCTAGGGCCGCCAGCAGCTTATATAGAGCCACTAGGAGCTCGCACGACTTCCTGGTATTGCCCGGAGCGAGCTACTGCCTTGTGCACGTGTTAGCTTTCGGCCTCAATAATGGCGTTGCTGAGCGTGACTAACATTGTTGGCTTGAGTTACGCGGAGCACTTCACTGAGATTTTATCTGGGAAGCTTTCGGACAGCTTCAGTAAACGATGAGGAACGAAGAAGAGACGCGTCTCCCGCGATTCATTTTCTTGTCAATCTCGTTTTGCTCCTCCGGTTCTTTGTATGCACGAGCCGACTGCTGTTCAATAAGGACAACAGTGTCACACCTAGAAATCCACCCATGTGAAATGCATTTGTAAAATGGTGTTTTCCGTAGGTTCGTATACCACCCACTTGCCGTAACGCGATACTGTGATGATTTTTCACCAAAGGACTTGTAAAGTGGGGCCTTCATCATGTCTTTTATCGTATACTTGCGTACTACGCAACCGCAATTCTAGTTCGCGCTTGCGTTAGCTTGTGTCCGGCTTACATAACGCGCCGGGAGAAACGTGCACGAAAGAGCGCGTACATCATCCCACGAGTTGACGTGCCGTACTCAAATCGCGACCACAGGAAAAGGGAGGTCGTCGAAGCTTGCACCAATCAGAACGGCTGCAGTTGGCCCGTATGGCGTTCCATAGCGATCAGCCAAAACGTGATGGAATTGAGCAGCATTGCTATATGGCGTCGATAGCTATAGTGCATCTCTGCGCCTATATTTTGTATAGTCGATGTAGATATTCCATTTTCTTCAACAGTTGCTAGTTTGTAACTGATGTTTTATGTACGTCTTTTCTCGCCGAGTCTAGTCAGCTTCGTAGTTTTTCGCAAAGTTCATTGGGAAGCACTTTTGATGGGCTTTGCTGCGTACAGTCCCGGATGCACGCAACTATGTGAACTCTTTCCGTGGGGCGCCCAGGCACGTCGTGGCCCCCCCCCCCCCCCCCTCCCCCCGCGTTTCCCATCCACATCTTTCTGACGCCGCTTCTTTCGGTCCACTCCTATCGTCCACTTCACTATATGCGCGTATATGTGTGCCTGCATCCTCAGCCGCGCTGAGCAAGCAAACAAGCGCGCGTTCTGGGCATTCAGGAATAGATGGGGGAAGCGTGAAGTGCTGACCGTTGGGAAGATATATAAGGAAATCTGGCGGGAATAAAAAGAAGAGTTGGGGACGAAGAAACGGGAAGAGAGAAAAAAAAATAGTAGGAGGAGGACAGGAACGGAGGGATGCCCAGGAAATGAGCTGCAGGAAAAGATACCGAAATCCGGGACAGACAGATGGATGACCCGACTCCGTGCGCCGACTGCCGGGAACGGACCCGAGACAAAAGGAGGAACGGGTAGGCGCGCGTGCAGTGCCGGGCTCAGCCAAGAGGAGGGGAAAAACGGGACGGGAGCGAACGCGGTACGAATCGGGATGTGTCCGAAGACCAGATAAGGGAAGGAGTATACGAGGACACACGGGCCACGTTGAGGGGATGTGGGTCCTTCTTGGGGAGGATCAGGATGGAAGCTGTACCGTAGAAGGAAGTCGGTGAGAAAGCCGTGGGGGACGCAGGAAGCCGGTTAATGATGGAACGGGTGAAATACGGTTCTGCCGGGAGCAAGCACAGCAGCGGACGCGTGTCCCAGAATGATATCGAGGGCGTGGTGTGTGACCGAGAGGAGGAAAAAGAGAGAGTTGTGCGTGTTTCTTAATTGCATTCGAAGGAAAGAGGAATACGTGGCTTCAGGTTGTGCGTGGGTTGTATGCGGCCGTCGTTTCGGTGCTTCTGAGGAGTGTACGCGAAAAGTGCGTTGCGACCCGCCTGAAAGTAAAAGCGAAACTATACACATTTAGTGCAAGGGCTGCTGTTTGTCACGTCGGCAGCCCCTGCAGATTACTCGCAGCATTCGTGAAACTTCGAGGATTTCTTTCAAACTAACGTTAACGCCGTGTGCATGTAGTGGCAACCTAGGGCCGCCTCATAAGGAAGCAAGTTGTTACCAGAGGGAGTGTTTCGCGGCATCGAGTATGGATGAGTTTTATGTTTTACACTGAATTCGTCTAAAAGGTGGTTCTTTCGAGCTACCGAGAGTGACAAGTTAGAGTATTTTGTGTATTGAGGCGAACCGCCTTATATTAATCCTGCCTGCGTGCCATTGAAATTCATGTAGTTGCTCAGTAAAGCTTCTGACGTGTACGGCGTCCACGACGACCTTCTTCTTGCCGAAGTGTGCGCACCAAAGTTCAATACGTGGTGGGTTCATGTATCCCCTGATGTTGAATTGTGCGCTGAGAAGAAATTTTTCTTTCTTTTTATTTAGCGACCCTCTACCATATCTCGTGAGCTTACAATGAAAGGCCAAACAAGCTCAATAGTTTACAGCGTAAGCATAGATCAGAATACTCTTTAGAGCAGTGGGAGGCACTTCTCACTAGCTCGGACCCGGAGGTGCAACTAGCATTTTTACCTGCGTCCGACTGGCGGCGCAAGCCAGTGGAGCCTTGGACATGGGGTTCCAACCATCTAGCTCCTAAAGCCCTTCCCCCAGTAAACGCTTTCTCTGGTCACTTTTGCAGCCCTTTCCGATAATTTCAGAGTATACAGCGAGAGAGAGTGTGTGTGTTTTGTGTGTGTGTGTGTTTAGATGATTTAGCGGCTCTAATGGCTCACGCCTCCAATGTGCTCGTTTGCCTTATACCTTTCAGTGGGGCCGTTGGGACGAAAGTTTTTGGAACTGATGACGGCTCGGACTTGCAAAGCTAAATTAATGAAAGGTGAAGGAAACAAACTGGGTGGGAAGGTAAAGAAACTGGTTGTCGCAAGAGAGTCATTTCGCGAACGTGCTGCAGGCGCCGAATAAAAAAAAAATGAAGAGGGAAATGAACGATGCGGTGTCGGCGGAAGGGTTGTGGGACCTGGTATGCCTCCACGGAAACGGGCTCTGGCAAATCAGGAGAAATGGACCGTGCGTTGGCGATTGGGGGAAGAGTTTGCAAACGTGGACAGAAAGGAAGGGGGGAGGAGGTATGGTAGTGAGGGAAAAGACCGTCACTGGCCGTGGCATTGGCTTAGTGATGCAAGAGGGTCAGTGTTGAGAAAGACGTAGCAGACAAATGGATGGACTGCAGAACGGGAGCACGCGGCTGGCGGTGTGGAAGGAGAAGGAACAGCCGAAGGCCTGGCTGCTCAGAGCGGTTCGTCCGTGCAAACCGTGCGCACCATTTGTGGCACGTGTAGATCACCGTGTATATACGGGCGGCCCGACGAGGTACAGGGATAGACCCGGGCACGCGCATGGCGCGAGAGGTTCTTTCTTGTAGGAGGATCAAAAGCAGAGACGATACGGGAGCTGCATGTGTGGAGAAAGATGGAAGACCCGCGCAAGACGAATGGTGGCTCCCGAAGGATATAGATACGGGGGCGGGCATTGATACCGCAGTTTGAATGGTTGTCCCGGATAAGAAAAAACTGGGTCTCCTCTGCCACGCTAACGGTGCTCGCGGACCCCCGCCTGCGTGAATGCGCCTTTCTTTTGCGGGAGTTGCAGCTATGGAAGGGACGTCTTGGTGAATTGGGAGGCGACGTTCTCAATCGTGCTGGTTGGCTTAAACCGGGAGGCCGGGGTTCGGTGCGTGAGGCTCGGATTTGGTGCGGACATGACGAGAGCAATGCTAAGTGGGAAACGCGCGTGCCGCGGTGCGATGGCCACTAAGGGGCGTCGGCGAAGCGCGAACGGAAAGATAAGTCACCTGAATCATAGAGTTTCCCACAATACTTACTAGAGGGAACTCTGGCGCTAGTGTCTGTGGGAGCTGCAACACATGGCGCTTCAGCGAGCATGGGAATGATGGGTAGTACACACATTTGTGTAATTTTCGTACTTCTGGCCTGCTTCTGGCTCCGTGTGTGTTCGTGTGGCTTGAAGCTGTTTTTTGATGAAAACATAAATTAGCAAATGTTCACCGTGCGCTTCACAACCTTATTCTTTTAGGCTTATCATTTGGAATCAAGTCACCAAGTTGAAAAGGGTTTGTTTTTTTTTTCTTTTAAAACAAAACCATAACCGCCAATAAACGAAGCCGCAAGTACGATTCGCTGCCCGCAAGTATGAAGACTAGGCAAATGTGTGTACTACCCATCATTCCCATGGTCGCTGAACTGTCGCAGCGCCAGAGTGCCCTCTAGTTAATTTTGGGAAACTCTATGACCTGAATGGCCAGCGCGTTCTGGTTGTGTTACCGACGGGATGTGCCGAAATAGGTCGCCAAAACAGAGACAACTCACTCAGAAGCACTAAGAGTGCACATATTTGGCTTTTGGCGCTCTCTATAGGTATCTTAAGCAGGATCGACTATCTTAGATACGAACATCTTTGTAAACATAATCATTTTTAACTATTGTCTCTCGCGTGTAAACGTTTATATACATCTTAAACAGGTTTATTATACCCTGTTTCGTACACGTCAAAGTCGAGTGACGGCTTGCGAGACATTTTACATACGTCTACATCAACAGGGCTAGTCAAGCTGCATTTGTATCGCAGCTTTTTTCCCGCATTTGATACCACACATTATATCTTTGTTGTGACTACAAAAAAGAAAAATCAATGTCAATGTGTAATTGTGTGGTAAAAATTAACTTCAACTTTCAAATAGTCCAATGATTTTGTCACCCGTAATATAATTTCATTTCGTCTTTCATTTTATAATTTCATTTCGACAAACCCACTGCACGGCCGTTTATAAGTTGTTCTCGGTCCCTAAGCGTCTGTTTACTTCTCTCTCTTTGGTGTTTCACGTGCAGCCTGTCGCTGGCGCATTTATGCGCGGGCCCGAGGTGCTCGACTCGCACGAGCGTTTGCTACGACAGAAGCCGAGCGCGAGAGGCGCGCGGGCGCGCACGTGTCTTGCTGGCCAAAGTTCATGCAACAGCTTTCCTTAAGCGCCGAATGACTCGCATTTGTAACTTCGGCGAATCACCTCAACCACTGAAGCTCACACCTCTTCATCGAGTCGGCTGATGCGTAGAGTTTCTTAATATTAACTATAGAGGGGACTCTGGCGCTGTGATCGTTCAGCGACCATGGGAATGATGGGTAGTATATATACACACATTTGCCTAGTCTTCGTGCTTGCGCGCGGTGAATCGTACTTGCAGCTTCGTTTATTGCTGTGTTTCGGTTTTGTTCTGAAAGAAAGATCCAACCCTGTTGAACTTCGTGACCCAATTTGGAAAGGTAAGTTTATAAGAATAAGATGGCGAAGCGCAACCGCTGAACACTTGCCGATTTTCGTTTCGTGAGAAAACAGCTTCAAGCCACACGAACACACGCGGAGCCAGAAGCAGGCCAGAAATACGAAAATCAGACCAATCTGTGTACTACCCATCATTCCCATGCTCGCTGAAGCGCCGTGCGTTGCAGCTCCCATGCACAAACACTAGCGCCAGAGTTCCCTCTAGTGTATATTAGGAAACTCTATGGGCTGATGGACGCCGGCAGACTGCAGCCGTGATTTTCGTACGTTGTATTCGTGATCTATAAAAAACCGTACATATATAGTTGTCGCTTGCCCTGTGCTGTTTTCGTCCTATCTCCCGTATCTATCCCGTTTTACAGTTTACTATTAGGTTTGAACATTTGGTGTATCTGATCTTGCGTCTTTGACGAACTTGTCTTTACTGTCACGCGAAATAGCTCGTACACGAGTGATGAATTTGTTTTGCGAATATCCTTAGTCAACAAGTAAAGAAAATGTGGAATCACATAACATTGGTCTGGCTGTGCGCAGTATGCTCAAGGATCCAACTCGGTCTGAGTTATTTATTTATTTATTTATTTATTTATTTATTTATTTGGGAGAATACTTCCAGTCTGAGACTTTGGGCAGAAGTGGGTGGTACAAAGAACACAAGAATATGCAGGAAGTAGGAGGAATATTGAACTGATTATACAGCATAATGTGAAAAAAAACGACGCGTTGATTCACATAGAAAAAAAATCAGGAAATACAGTCCATAATCGACGTGCCATATACAAAGCAGTATGTTTTAGTAGTTCAGTTAAGCAGTTCAGTACATATATATAGTTACCCTTGTCGTGTCGTGCGAGTCACTTTATCATTTTGCCCTAGCTGTCGTCTCTCTGCGTGGTTAGCTTTATAAAATGACAGCCTGCCAATTTGACGATTGAACTTCACTTAACGCAAGGCGTCAGTGGACGAAAACCGATATAAGGAGCTTGATTACTTCTAATGCGCGCGCATCACTCGATCTCAAATTTGTTTCTTTACGATATCAACAGAAGCAACGCTCCACATAGGTGGCATAGTTATCAACTGAAGCTCCTGTTTAATGCCTCGGAACACCAACTCTATATGTAGGTTTTCATATAAGCTAACGCAGCTGAGACATGCGCAGTTAAGAAAAATAAAACAACCTAGGTGAATACTTGAGGTTCGCCTTCAAAAGCAGTACGTGATAGCGTAACTGCGCTCCGTGCGCCTCACCTTTTCAATTGATAGCCTGGCTTCCGTTCTCGGTGCTTCAACTTTGCGGCACGGAAACGAATGTCTGTGCACGTAACATTGGTCGTTTCAAACTATATCTTAGTGCGCCTATACTACAAGTAAAGTTGCGCACTACAGCTGCGCCGTAATTATTCATTTTAGCAAATCATGTGAAAAGCCCACGAAGATGCCGTAAGGCAACACGCGAACCTATGCAGCTGCTCTCGTCACTTTATTAATGCTTTTGCTGCCGATGATGATGCATGAGCGCTTTGTAATGGGTGGGTTTTTGATGCGCCCACTCTATGCGCGATTCACACGTTTTCGACGCCTGTTGCGATTCTGTGCCTCTGCCACGCATTATTACATGGGCTAAGGAGACTCCTCCCACTACGTGACATAGTGTTTTTAAACATGAAAATATTTTCCGCTGACGTATTTCCGTCACGGATATGACGTTGAAAATGTATACCAGACTACAAAGAAAAAAAAAAAACTGATATGGAAAGTCTCTGCCGTGGGGGCGTCGCACTAGTGCGATTTTCTGACCCGCAGTGCGCGGCGGCAACGACTATATGCGCCACAAAACGTACGTTTTCAAGAGAGCTAACGGCAAGCCATTTATATACCCCATACGCCATTTGGTGGTCTTCAGAGCTTCGTTGCGTTTTCGTCATCAGTAGCGAGATGGCGCGAAGAGCGCGCGTTGATCCGGCTCGTCGCGTATCGCGTTATACGGAGAGCGCCGCCTCCACGCAGTGTGGTCTCTCCGGTGCGCTCGCTTATCAGACTCGTAATTCGGTGGAGCACGGAGGTCACTTTACTCGCTGCCGCGGCCGCGTTTACGAAAGGAACACGCTGCTCACACACGAATTAAGCCTTGTGACACTTTGCGCTTATTGTCCTGTGTATAATTGTGCGTTCGTTTTGTGCGCCTTTCTTTCTGTTTTTGAACAGCGCGCTTTGAGTGTCGAGCTGTGATGGTTGTTAGTCCTCGCTCGTCCTGTGTATTGTTTCGAAGCGGAATTTAGGGCTTCCCGCCACTGGTATTGTTGCTACTTTGGGTAGCCTGGACCGGACCGTGGGGCTATCTGAGTCTTGGGAGAAGACGGACAGCGGAGCCGGAGCTGGTAAAAAAAACGTTTATTTACTAGTATCATATTACATGACAGAAACTACATGACAGAAATGATGCTACATGATTCTATACATGACAGAAATTAAGCATCTCTGAGCGACTCGGCGCTCTCGTTTTATGCCGTGGTTTTCCCAAAATTCCCTGAATAGAAAACAACTGAGGCCAGGACATTAATATGCGCGCCCCCGAAAAGGGAATGTCAAAAACCGCCTCCTTTCCCCAACTCAGGAAAAAGGGAAGAGGCGCCACGCCGTTTGTCGCGCGGCGATGGAGAAACACACGCAATACACGGCACGTTTATGTTTGTATACCTATGAAATAGCTAGCGCACGCAGACAAGCACAAAATGAAACGAAAAAGACACCGCTGCACTCGCAACTAGTTTTATTTCGCAGAAAGAACATGTTTAATATACAATATGATAGTGTACCAAGTGCTACAATGACGATCAGTGCATCTTTCCTGATTTCTGGGTGATAAACAAGGTAATTTTACGCTCACAGCCGATGACACCAAAACCAGAATTTTCCTGTAACGAGCTCATTAAAGCAATAGCGTTAAAAACGGGCTTTACACCTTCATTTCAGGCAATGATCATCCATATAGATGTCCTTGTCTGGAGCCTGCTTTTCCGTCGACATGCGGACTGCTCTGCCGCCTCTCACTGCAGCACAGTTTCGAAGCATATAATGCAGCGGCCGGTATCCATCAACAGTCGGTGGTTGTAGGGAGTGCTATCTCTGTGATAAATACGGATTTAAGCAGGCAGGCATGGGCTGTATACGTATATGCTATTACAAGGAGACTCGGTGGTGAAGGACCGTCTTTGGGATTAAATGGGGACTAATCCGCGGTGGAAGCCGCGGCATATATACCGTGCTTCGGCCCCTCGTCGCATCAGATGGATTAAGGAAGGGAGCTGTTGTAGCAGCCGTCCCCGCTTCCACCCTTGTTCTATAATGGAAGGCACGTCAATCAGCAGCGCCGCCAGTGGCCAGTATAGAGATTATTTGACGCACTTGTGCATTGCGCAGGGGCCGGGAATCTTAGTGGCTTGAGGCACTCTCCTATCTTTCCACCTCCCTCCTCTCGCTCCCTGCTCTCGTTACGGGAAGGCGCAGTTGGGGATCTCCAGGGATGAAAGGAAGAGGGATCTGCGGACCTTTCCCTCGTCTTCGTAGAGATGCTTGGGATATATAGTGATATATACTTTAGATCCCTGCAGGCCCGCATTATTTTCCTTTGGCAGACGTGGATCTCGCAGGCTCTGGACTTGGCTGCGTGGGTCTCGTTGGGTGAAGGGGTTTTCCTCCAGCTTACTACGGGTCTTTTTTTGTTTGTTTCATTTGTGGGCGAGAGGTCATTAGTTCGTCGGCCGTGATACAAACTAGGTTTAGTTTCCCGCGGTGTATACCATATGCGTACACACTATAGCGACGGGATTTCACAACATGCTGTCGCGAAGGCAATGTCTCGCGGAAAGCTTTTTTCTTTTTCAGCTACAGCTGCAGTTCTTTCTTTGGCAGATGCTCTTGTTAGAAGCGCTATTTAACGACTTTTCTTGGGGAGAGAGCCTCGAAGAAGAATAAGAGTCTGAGGAGAAAAAGCTGCATCATCGGTCACTGTGCGCCCCGTGCCCCCAAACCAGGCACTGCGCCGTGCTCGCGACTGGGCTGCAGAAATTAGGCGTTTTCTCTTCTTCAAACCACTACCACCACCACCCCAAACGAGCGAGCCACCGCTTGCGTCCTCCGGGGCAATCGGGGAGCGACATTTGGGCACTTGTTTGCGCGTCAAAGCCGTTTTAGAGAATGGGCCCGTTACAAAAAGCTGCTACAGTTTTGTTGCGAGGCAGGTTTCACGTGACCGTGAAAACTCGTGTTGGGATTGGTTATCCTCGGCTTGCCTGATTGGTCCGTATAAGCTGTTTTCCAATTGGTACAAAACAGTGGTCTTCCGCACGGTCCGCTCATCCGTGGAAGCGGCAAAACCGTATTTAAGCAGCGACTCGGACCCTTCTTGGAGTGAGTGGACTCGGGGTTAACAGCGCATCTCACCACCGGAGACCAGTCATGCAAGCCGAGGGTTATGCCATCATTTTCCATGTTTTGCATTTGGGACTTAGTGAATTGTGTAAATTTAAGTTGTATTAGGTAAATAAACCCCCAATGAGTGCTCCCCGCAATCACCGTGTCGACTTGTCATCGCTTGCCTGTGCGGAATCGCTCCCATGCACGCTTCTTCGTCCCGACGGTCTTCAGATGTGTCTATAGCGTAAACAACCCCGAAGTTTCGCTACAATGCGATGGCTGGAGGTATTGGCGTCAGCATGCTTCATCTGAATTCTCGACGCTTTCTGAGGTTGTGTTTTGCCTTAATATGATTGACTCAGTTATTTTGGGAAAGGCGGCTGAAGGTTGTGTACGGCTCCATAAAAAGCGAAGTCACTATATATACAGCAGTAACGGCTAAATCAATCGTCCACCCGGCGGAAGCAACCTATATGCAGTCTGCATGTTGTCGTGAGAAACAACAACAACAACAACTACGACGACAACAACAAAGAAAAACAACAACAACAACAACAACAACAACAACAACAACAACAACAACAACAACAACAATAATAATAATAATAATAATAATAATAATAATAATAATAATAATAATAATAATAATAATAATAGTAATAATACTTTATTATACACATCCATGAGAAATACTAACAAACGGGCATGTCTGTCTCAGAGGACGTGTGCGACTAGGCCCGGCAGAGTACAGCGATGTATGTGGTTACAAGGTTACTATATATATATATATATATATATATATATATATATATATATATATATATATATATATATATATATATATATATATATATATATATATATATATATATATATATATATATTGTTACGCCACGTATGTGCCGGACGAAGAAGGAAAAAGAAGCAAGGGGTGTGGAAGAAGAAGATCATCATCATCTGCCTGCGCCGATACGGCTCGTCCCTCGAACCGTGTATCAATAAACCCCCAGACGCCTACTGAGGTCGTAACAGAGTGGTGGAGGTGCTGGGTATAGGAACCAACGACGGGACCGCTACCCCTCGGATTTCGCCGGAGTCGTCGCCTCGCCGGCCTGCCTCCTTCTTTGGCCATCATGCCTGACGAAACAGAAGCTCGGGAACCAGTCCCCAGCAGTTCTTGGCCGTATCACAGAGAGCCACGAACCTTCTCCGGGAGGGCCAATGACGACGTGGACTCATGGCTCAAACATTTCAAGCGAGTAAGCAACTGCAACAAATGGGATGCTGCCTCCCAACTGTCACGCGTTGTTTTCTACCTCACTGATGTTGCCCTCGTTTGGTATGAGAACCATGAAGATATTCTGACAACATGGGAACGCTTTGTTGAAGAAATCAAGAAGTGTTTCGGCAACTCAGCTGCAAAAAAGAAGCTTGCCGAGCAGAGTCTTGCACAGAGGGCCCAGCTATCCGGTGAGACCTGCACCGTGTATACTGAAGAGATTTTGAGGCTGTGTAGGGAAGTCGATTCCAGCATGTCGGAAGAGGACAAGGTGGGGCATTTGCTGAAGGGAATTGCAGAAGATGTTTACAACTTCCTTATTAGCAGGGAAAGCCTGACTTCAGTGTCTGACGTTGTACGGCACTGCCGCACGTTTGAAACCCTGAAGCAGCGCAGAATAGCGCCTAAGTTTGGTCGTCTGGCAAATGTCACCTCAGTAGCCAGCATAGAAGCGGCCTCAACTGGTGACCTTTCGGCAACCATCCGCCAAATTGTTCGGGAAGAGTTACTCAGACATGGCGAAATGACACGTGAACGGGCAGCTGCCACGTCTCCATCCTATTTCCCGCAGGACACCACTGCCCCACAGCTTACAGTTTATGAACATCCATCCGTCAACGCAACGGAGGTTGCAGGGCCTCGGCGTATTCAGCAGTCAAGTCCGGTTTTTTTACGAGCGATCACAGTACCCTCAACGTTTCCGTTCCGTACGCCCATACCACCCACCGACAACTGATTTCATTGAATCTCGGGCTTACGCGAACGCTCGCAGACGTGAACACTTCGAAGAACGGCGACGACCTCGTCCTGCGCCTGTGTGCTACAACTGTGGTCTGACTGGTCACATATCGAGGTATTGCGATCGTTCGCGCATACCACGCTATGATCAGTGGACAAGCTTGACCGATAAACCTGCTGTCCCACCTTTTCAAGGACACTGGCCCACCGACTCAAGACCCGGCAGCAGCTTCTGGCACGGACACTGGCGCAACAACTCCCCTGCCTCTGATCGAAGTGTGACGCCACCTCCTGCGCCTCGATCCCACCGGTCTCCATCGCCACGGCGCCGCCCATCGTCACCACATCAGGAAAACTAAACAGTGCGGCCGATGGGGGTGAGGTCGCTGGTGACTTGCTGCAAAACGAAATACCCCGTCTGTGTTGATGTTCAAGAACAAGGTAGAAGTTTTTGTTGATGGTGTGTGTACGATGGCTTTGGTGGATACTGGTGCTACAGTTTCGATTATGAGTGCTGCTTTTAAACACCGTTTAGGACAAAAGGTGATGTTTTTGTGGGAGAAGGCAACAACATTCTGTGGCGTTGGTGGTAACTCGCTGTGTCCCATTGGTGTCTGTACCGCAGAAGTGTGCTTGGGTGATCAAGTGTTTGTCACAGAGTTTACGATTCTTCCAAGGAGCACACACGACATAATCCTGGGGATTGACTTCCTTCGAATGTGTGGCGCCACTGTTGATTGTAGAAATGGAGAGGTGTACATATGTGATGCTGCCCCTGGAGAACTATTAGAGAATTCAGACAGGGAGCACGGTGCGCTCCGGGTCAGTGAAGATAGCATTGTGCCGGCATTCTCTGCAGTCTGTGTTCCTGTATACTCTTCACGCATTGAAAACAGTGACAGTGCGTTCGACGCATTAGTGGAGCCCTTTCATCTCAGTTGCATTAAGAAGAACACATTGGTGCCGCATTGCATAGTGTCACTCGTTCAAGGACGCACAGGACTATGGGCGGTAAACTGTTCAGCTGAGTCGGTGGTTCTACCAGGAGGACTGAAGCTTGCCAAGTTCAAAACATACTCACCGATGGCAGTGGCTGCCCTCAGTGATGCTCCAGGTGGGGCCTCAGCCAATACTTCTACGGCCGCTTCAAAACTTTTACCTATGATCGACAAGTCACTTACTACTGACAAACGCCGCATGCTTCTGGACGTTTTGTCGAAATACGTGGCGATTTTCGATTTTTCCCATGACCATGCGCCCTCGATTCCCGCGTCTCGGATTCTCCACAGGATAAACACGGGAACAGCACAGCCCATCCGCCAGAAACCCTACCGAGTGTCGCCGTCTGAGCGCAAGATAATTGATGAACAAGTGCGTGATATGCTGCAGAAGGGTGTCATTCGAGAATCATCGAGTCCTTGGGCGGCTCCCGTGATTCTAGTCAAAAAGAAGGATGGTACCTGGAGATTCTGTGTGGACTATCGCCGTCTAAACTCCGTCACAAAGAGAGATGTCTACCCTCTCCCACGCATTGATGACGCTCTAGACTGCCTCCATTCAGCATCCTACTTTTCGTCCATAGACTTACGCTCAGGCTATTGGCAAATACCTGTGCATTCAATGGACAAAGAAAAGACGGCTTTCGTTACTCCGGATGGACTATATGAATTTAACGTGATGCCTTTTGGTCTATGTAACGCGCCCGCTACATTTGAAAGATTCATGGACACCATTCTGCGCGGCCTGAAGTGGAACATCTGTATGTGTTATCTTGACGACGTTGTTATCTTCGGGCGTACATTCAGTGAACATAACGAAAGGGTAGAGCTGGTTTTGAAATGTATTCGAAATGCTGGCTTGGTTCTTAATGCAAAGAAGTGTCATTTCGGAGCTCGACAAACACTGGTGCTGGGACATCTCGTCAACAAGGATGGCATCAGGCCCGACCCGAATAAGACGGCGGCTGTTAGAGCTTTTAAACCACCTGGCTCAGTGAAGGAGCTTCGGAGCTTCTTGGGCCTCTGCTCTTACTTTCGCCGATTTATTCCCGCCTTTGCAGAAGTTGCCTTTCCACTGACCTGTCTTCTCCGCCAAGGTGCTAGTTTTGAATGGACTCCTGATTGTGAAACTTCTTTCAACCAACTGAAGTTCTTGCCTCACGTCGCAGCCTATCCTGCGGCACTTCGATCCTTCTGCGGCGACTGAAGTTCACACCGACGCAAGCGGCCATTGGCATAGGTGCAGTCCTGATACAGCGATGTAATCAAGTGGAACACGTAATCGCATATGCCAGTCGTACTTTAAGTAAGCCGGAACGCAATTACACTGTGACCGAACAAGAATGCCTTGCACTCGTCTTCGCTGTGCAGCGATTCCGCTCATACCTATACGGTCGTCCTTTCCAAGTAGTTACGGATCATCATTCTTTGTGCTGGCTTATCAACCTTCGGGATCCGTCAGGCCGTCTAGCACGCTGGGCCCTCCGGCTGCAAGAGTACAACTTCACGGTATCGTACAAGAGCGGCAGGAAACACGCGGACGCAGACTGCCTTTCAAGGATGCCAGTTGATGCTACAGTTTGCGACGCTGACGATTTCGATCATCTGATTGCGTCCGTAGCACCAGCGTTCCCGGATAAGGCCACCTTTGAAACTGAGCAGCGGAAGGACGTGAGTTTGAATCCGTTATTCGTGATCGCACAAGCATCCACTCCGGAAAGCCGCTTTTGCGTCCGTGATGGTCTACTGTACAAGAAATCCATCTCCGGCACCGGTTCCCGCTTCCTGCTGGTGGTTCCAGAGGCACTACGGTCATCTGTTTTGTACGCCATGCATGATGACGCCACTTCAGGTCACCTCGGAACGACGCGCACTCTTCATCGTACCCAGGAACGCTTCTACTGGCCACGTATGCGCCAGTCAGTTGAGTTGTACGTGGCCAGTTGTGCGCAATGCCAGGCGCACAAATCTCTCTCAGCAGCTCCGGCCGGACATCTACAACCTGTGACGCCTCCCAGTTCTCCGTTCGAACAAATTGGCATTGACCTGGTGGGCCCTTTTCCGCGTTCATCGAAAGGCAACAGATGGATTGTGGTATGTGCTGACCATCTTACTCGGTACTGCGAGACTGCTGCCCTGCCATCCGCGACTGCTGGTCAAGTGTCGTCCTTCCTTCTCCATTCTATCATACTGCGTTCATGGGCCCCCTCGCGTCATCATAAGTGACCGTGGACGTCAATTCACGGCAGACGTTGTCGAACAACTTCTCCGTATGTGTGGCTCAGAGCTCAGACACTCGACGCCTTATCACCCGCAGACGAATGGTCTCGTCGAGCGAACAATTCGAACACTGGTGAATATGCTTTCTATGTACGTTGCTTCGAACCACAAGAACTGGGACGATGTCTTGCCGTTCGTCACATACGCGTTTAATACTTCCCAACATGAGACCACCGGCTACAGCCCGTTCTTCCTCCTCTATGTTCGACCCCCCCGTTATACTCTGGATACAATATTTTCCTTCTCTGATCGGGACCAATCAGAAATCTCCCTAGCAGAAACTCTTTGTCTCGCCGAAGAAGCTCGTCGTCTTGCTCGTTTACGTACAATAGCCTCGCAAGACAGATCGAAAGTTCGTTATGACAGCAAGCACCGGCAGGCCCACATATATCCGGGAGATCTCGTGTTGGTGTGGAAGCCTTTACGCAAACGCTGTTGCCAAAAACTGCTCGCGCACTACATCGGACCTTTTGTTATCCTTGACCGCCTGAGCGCAGTCGACTACCGCATCGCACGTCTTACAGCTAGCGGGAGACGTTCCAGAAAGACAGAGGTCACGCATGTCGCTCGCCTGTAGCCACTAGAGATTATTTGACGCACACGTGCATTGCGCAGGGGCCGGTGGTGGTAGTGGTTAGAAGATGAGAAAAGGCACCTAATTTCTGCAACCCGGTCGGGAGCACGGCGCATCCTATCTTAGTGGCGTAAGGCCCTCTTCTATCTTTCCACCTCTCTCCTCTCGCTCCCTGCTCTCGTTACGGGAAGGCGCAGTTGGGGATCGTCAGGGATGAAAGGAAGAGTGATCTGCGGGCCTTTCTCTCTTCTTCGTAGAGTTGCTTGGGGTATATAGTGATATATCCTTTAGATCCCTGCAGGTCCGCATTATTTTCCTTTGGCAGACGCGGATCTCGCAGGCTCTGGACTTGGCTGCATGGGTCTCGTTGGGCGAAGGGGTTTTCCTCCAGCTTACTACGGGTCTCTTTTTTTGTTTGTTTCATTTGTGGGCTAGATAGAGGTCATTAGTTCGTCGACTGTGATACAAACTAGGTTTATTTTCCCGCGGCGTATACACCATATATGCGTACACACTATAGCGGCGGGATTTCACAACATGCGTTGGCAAGAGGTATTGACGTCAGCATGCTTCACCTGAATTCTCGACGGATTCCGTGGTTGTCTTTTGCCTTAATATGATTGACTCAATTATTTTAGAGACACGGCTAAAGGTTGTGTACGACTGCCTGAGAAGCGAAGTCACGATATATGCAGCAGTAACGGCTAAATTAATCGTCCACCCGGCGGATGCAAACTTTAGTGCAGTATACATGTTGTCGGGAGAAACAACAACAACAACAACAACAACAACAACAACAACAACAACAACAACAACAACAACAACAACAACAATAATAATAATAATAATAATAATAATAATAATACTTTGTTCTACACATCCATGAGAAATACTAAGAAACGGGCATGTCTAAGTCTCAGAGGACTTGTGCGACTAGGCCTGGCAGAGCCGGTTACGGCGATGCGGTTACAAGGCCACAGAAACTATCTTGTTTGTTTTTTTTTTCGCCAACCAACACACTAATGATTAATACCATTGCTTTTCGCGGGTTCCATTCGCACTCGTGGTGTCAAGGAACGCTAGTGGCCTTGTTTCTGTGAGCACGTTACAAAGAGCTCCGGATGTTCTGTTGACGCTTCCCTTCTTGCCCTGTCCCTTCTTTTTTTTTTTTTTTTGCGGTCACCTATATCACTTAGGACATAGGTCAACTTATGTCAACTTACTAGGTCAACTTATGTTTGTTCAACCGTAATTGGAGTTTTAGTTGTTGATCAATAAGCCGTCTGCGGCCTGCACTAACGCAGCGGTAAATGTGATTGTGTCACGAATTTTTTTGCAGCGTCGTCCCTGGACTTCGACGTCCCTCCTATAACGACCTTCAAAACTAGCGCCCTCTGATTAAAGTTGCCATAAAATGACCTTTTACATGTCATTTTTAGTCGCCCTACAGATGTATGTCATGTGCGCTTATACATGCAGGTATAACAACGCTGCATGTTCAGAGTTTGCTCCTTCGACTTGTGGTTTTGTTTAGAGTGCCCCCTTTCAAATTCCTCACGGTCTAATAGAATGGGTTGCTGGCTGTGCTCGTGCTTTGTCTGAAGGTGGAAGTGCTATAGCGCGAAAAGACGTGACACGAGAGGCAAAAAGCTGACAAAAAGTGGGGGGAGGATACGCCGCCGGGGAAACGCTTGCACTCTAGCTGTCGCAGTAGTTCTACACGAAAATGAAGGGCGCAGATTGCGTCAGCCAGGCGTGAGTTTGTTTGCGGGAGCGAGAATTTCAATTACTTTGTCGTAATGTGCTGTGGATATTTGGATGATTAGCCTTTGATGTGTGTGCAGGCGTGCTTGTGTATTTCCCCAATTATGTTTGTAATAAAATAGGTTGGTATTGCGAGTGCCCGGTCCCGCATGCATTCTTGATTTCGAGTACCGTCCTTTTTCGCTCTCATTTTATTTTCTGGTAGTCTTCAGCTGCAGGGGCAGTCGGTCTGCGGCGTCGGGTTGTGCGGGGACACCCAGGAGGAGTGCCAACAAGTGGCGTGGTTAGGGAGGGTTAAGTGCCCCTATAATGTTCTTCCTTGCCCCCCTGGACCACTTTCCTCGTGTCCTCCCTTAAAGTAAACATATCCAATACACAGCGTAAGCTTTGTGCGCGTGGCACTGAAATAAATTCGGGGAAGAAAGAACGAAACTGCCGGGACAAACAGAACGTCATCGATTTTCTTTCTTAGTACCGCGCGAAAAGTTAACACTATGTTCAACCAGCTGGCCCTATACCCTGGCTCTTTCAAAACACAGCGCTTAAGTTCGCAGCTTCCCTGGCCCGCTGAAGGAACTGACTGGTCGTAGGTAAACTCCTTAGATTTTTCGCCTTAGTCGTGTGTGCACCTTATAGAAATATCCTGGTCCCGCAGAGATCGCCTAAGTGCCCTATTCGAGAGACGGGGACGATAGACGGGGATGGTGCTCTTATACTATAGAAGTGCGTTGTCACGGGCCCCTCGTCTGCTCCTGCTGTAGGGGGGCGTAGGATAGAGGTCACGGCGGCGGCGGCGGCGCGTCATTTATACAGCTTCCATACCGGAGACGGGCGCACGCAGGCTCACCGCAGCCGCCGCCGCCACGAACCTCACGGTCGTTGTCGTCGCCGCCGCCGTCGTTCGTCCTAGGCGTCGAACTTAATCCCACTGATATATTACGCGTGCTTCAGGCGGCCGCCGCTGCTGGTGATGTGGCGTATACGTATAAGCCTAGGGGCTTCATGCGGGGTCCCGGCACACAATACAAAGATCTTGAGGGAAGTAGGTGGAGGCGAATGGAGAGATCTCAGAAAGACGGGCGGGGCCTCTTTCTTTCTTTCTTTCTTTCTTTCTTTCTTTCTTTCTTTCTTTCTTTCTTTCTTTCTTTCTTTCTTTCTTTCTTTCTTTCTTTCTTTCTTTCTTTCTTTCTTTCTTATTCTCGGCGCTGATCGTGGATATATGCAGCGCAAGCAATTTAGCGGGACGGTCGCCGCTGTGCTCGCTGACCCATCTCGCCGTTTATTGTTGCTGCGACCTAATCTAGGGCTCTGAACAATCGAGGTCACACACGTGGTTAGAACGTTTCGAAGGCCGAGGACCGCTACCGGAAGACAATGAACGTAAGGGGAAAATCTGAGGGATTAGCGTATAGGGATGGTCTTTGCGATCTCTCTCTAGTATTTTGTTGGTCTAGTGAGATGTCCCCGCTAGGCCACCGACCGCCAAAGAGAGGGAAGATCCCCTTTTCTCGGTTCACTCTTGGCTATGCGTCTCAACCACATTCTGTACGCAGGAATTCGTGCTGGGCCCGGGAAGAGACGCTGCGACCTTTTCCTAATTACCGACACATTTCATTTAATAGCAAGTGCAAATGACGTGTACGAAGATGCTGCCCGCATACAACAATTCCGCTGCGCAAATTTAGGAAACATGAATAAAACACTCGTGACGTGTGACACAGTATACAAAAACAAAATAACTGCGACGACACCATGGTGTGGCAATACAAAGGACACACACGATGAGGTTATTAGTTGATAAAACCGTGCAATCTCTTCCCGCAAAGCTCGTCTAAGTATAAGAGAGATGAAGTTCGTCTCGCGAAAGGTACATGTTGTCGGGCCCTCGGAGCTGGCTGTTCGAGTTGAGTCTCAAGGTTGCTACCTGGCGTCGCTGTACAATTCGTCTCTTGGGTCGTCGTGGTCGACTTGGGCGCCTGAAAATTCATTTTTCGGGGCATCGAGCGACCAAACTTCCCCGGGGATCCCTCTCAAGCCGCCCAAAAACAACGTCCAGCTACTCGCGACTGCCTTGACCTCTCCTCCCTTCTCTGTCCCGCGGCCCCTTTCCTAGGGTTCCGACTCCGCCCTTCCGTGACATCAAACCGATTGCCACTATCGGTGCGACATATTTTCTTGTCAGTGGGTGTGTGTCAGTTTCGATGCCCGCTCCCGCGGCCTACACCAGTGGGAAGCCCTCTCTCAAGCAAAGTGGAACAAGTAAAAATGTATACAAACTCCAAATGTAGAGAGAGAGAAACGGGAGAGCTGTCGGATGGCAAGTTAATTATGGGCGACCAGGAGTCCCAACGCTGCAGACAAAGCACGCGGTCTCTAATGGCCGACGCGCGGAGTTTATAGCGCTGCGCTGAAAAGCCCCTGACCGGCCCCGATTGGTACGTGATTCTCATATCGTGATTTGGCTGACATTTGCGCCAAACTCGGCCCTGATTATAGTTTGAAAAATAAGGGGACCCTAAAGCTCATTTTTTTTTAGTTGAACGCGATAGAGACATCATGTTCCTAGTGCGTACTTCAAACACTTAGTGCATGAAACCTTTTCGAATGTACTATGCACTCACTGTGAGAATTTAGGGGAATAGGCGCAATAGCGTGTGTGCCTTTTGTATACTGGTGTACCGGCTTTCAGCCGCGTAGCCATTATGATAATCACATATTCGGACGCCCGTTGGGCGCTCGTACAACGCATTATCACTGCAATATTTCATGTTGC
Organism: Rhipicephalus microplus; assembly: GCF_013339725.1. Classification (NCBI taxonomy): domain Eukaryota; kingdom Metazoa; phylum Arthropoda; class Arachnida; order Ixodida; family Ixodidae; genus Rhipicephalus; species Rhipicephalus microplus. The sequence continues at coordinate 132,392,763 of NC_051165.1, forward strand.
ATTGCGAAGCGTGTATACAGGACGCGTGTGTTTGCGGAGCATGAAAGCTACTTTCACTGCATTTCCAAGCATAGCAACTTCTTTTCACTGTTCTCCCTAGCAGAGGCGTGGCCGTGTGGTACAACATTTGCTCAGTGCCACGCAAACGACTCGGGTTCGATGCCCATTCGGACGCAAACAACCCTGGCTCGGTGCCCGCTCTTCTCGACGTTTTTTTTTACCAATTATTTCTTTTATTTTCATTGTTCTCGATTTTTCGCTCATAAACAACGGCGCTGACTCCGGAATTTTCGCGAAACGAGCTAATTAATACTATCGCCTTAATAGTGTATCAGCGACCAGTCACCATCGTTGTTGGCGATCGAGAAATACTATCCGGATCGGCTCCTATCGTGATCGAAAGTGCCCGTGTGACACAGGTGGCCCAGTGCGCGTCAAGCGTCCGGAAAACTAGGGCTCTCGCGCCTCTTTTATTTTCCCCTATAGAGAGTCACGCTTTCGGATGCGAAACCAGGTGGCGCCGGGGGCCGCGCGTCTTTCCATTCACGTCCATCAGGCGGCGATGTGCGTATCCTCTGCACACGGCGCGCACGCGCAAAGGCGAGCTTCTTGTATGCGGCGCGTGTTCCCTTTCGCGCGCATTCTCCGCGTTTATAATCCTGGTCACGCGCGCGTTTTTCCTTTCGCTGGCGGCCCTTTCACTCGACGCAGGCGAAAAGAAGAAAGAGAAAAAAAACGGACCGTTAAGAGCGACAGCCCTTTTGAAACCCTCATGTGCGAGTGCGTGCGGACATTTGAATGCGTTTAGCCTATTCGCCCCGTTAAAAGCTGTGCCGCGCTCCGAGGAGTAAAGTGAGACGTGTGCGTTTAGCTCGAGCCGCCGTGCTGCAGACACGCGCAGCGGTTGCTTCGCAAGCGCGCTTGTTATGCTTGCTCTAATACGCCTGTACATGTTCTAACGTGCGCGTGCTAACGTAATTGTGATTTTTTTTTTCGAAATGGGTCAAATACAAAACCGAAACTATGGCTCGATTGATCGATATGTGGGGTTTAACGTCTCAAAACCACTATATGATTATGAGAGACGCCGTAGTGGAGGGCTCCGGAAATTTAGACCACCTGGGGTTCTTTAACGTGCACCCAAATCTGAGCACACGGGCCTACAACATTTCCGACTCCATCGGAAATGCAGCCGCCGCAGCCGGGATGCGAACCCGCGCCCTGCGGGTCAGCAGCCGAGTACCTTAGCCACTAGACCACCGCGGCGGGGCAACTATGGCTCGAATAAGGCTCTATTGGCACACACACGAACTCTCAACTTCCCTCTGAAACAGTAATACATAGCAGTATATTAGTTATTATCAGCAAATTATTGTTGCTGTTTTAGACGAAAGGTTGTAGTATTATGCATGTGCCAATACAGCATTTTTAGAGGTAGTCTCTCGGTTTTGGCTTTGAATCGTTTCGAAAAAAAAAAAAAAGCTTCTCATATGTGCATGATCCTCAACAGTTGCTCAGAAATTCTCTGCTCCTTGAATAAGTTTTTTTTTCCTCTTAAGCAGCGTAAATTTCGTACAGAATCGACAAAATCTTCAGTTCACTCATAATTGAAAGTTCTGTGGAAGCGCACTAAAAAACGGACGGATAGAAGATGCTGACAACGAACCGCGGTCCTTGTAAGCCTCTTCTGTCCGTCCGTTTTTTAGTGCTGACAAGGAAGCGTTGTCCTTGTCAGCATCTTCTGTCCGTACGTTTTTTAGTGCGCTTCAACAAAACTTTCAATTATGAACGCAATCCAACTGGCCCAACTTGCCATCTTTCAGTTCACTGATTGGTGTCATCGTCCGGCGCACAAGTTTCTCTTTGATTTGCAAGTGCTAAAACTACAGGGACTCGATCATTACTTTGAGGGCTCCCTCATAGGTAGGATTCATTGCCCGTATTAAAAATTCAACGAACAGTTGTGATTAAGGTCGCTTTAGATTGTAGCTTCAAAGGTGTTGCGCTGGGAAGAATTCGGTGACGCGGTTTCGGTTCCCGGTCAGGGCTGCAACACTTTCCTTTTTTTTTGTTTTTTGGAAGGATGCAAAGGCAAACGTGTACTTATAAATCTAAAGTTCTAGTTGACGAACTTGACCTGGTCTGTAGCAGTCCAGGCTCGTGCGATGTGTCTCACAATAATATCGTGACGAGTACAATTTGAGTATTTTATGTACACATGCAGTCACAAGCCGTTCGCGTACGTGTGTATTCACCTCGCTCATTTTCTTGGCTGCGGTCGCATTTTGACTGAGACAAAATGTAGGAGGCCCGGGTGCCCTGCGATGTGAGTGCCCATCAAAGAACATCGGGTGGTTGTAATTTTCGGAGCCCTCCAGTGCGCCCTGCCCTATCATAATAATGTGGTTTCGGCACTTGGAACCCCAGGTATTCTTACTTAGCTCTGAGCTCATCGCACCTGATGCATGTGCACACCGTCTCCGAGAGCCAGATCGTTCAGTCTGTCTTTTTTTCGTTCATTTCTTGCGGGCTTCTCCAGGGGCCGGCACGTGGGTACCTCCTTTTCTCCAGAGGCGACCCGGTGCAAAGCCGGTTCGTTAGTCTCCTCTAATTGGACCCCATTGTCGATGGCGTCTCTTCAAGAACTCGCCCAATGCAGCGCTGCTGGTCTCCGACGGGACGACGGAGAAACGAACGACAAAAGCAGCCTCGTATATATACAGTGTTCTTTTGTAGATATACCTTGGATTTCGCGTCAACGATACGCAAATACACGTATACACTCGCCACTTTCCTGCAATCAGCTCTGGTTTTCAGGACCGCACATTCACTCGGCGCGCGGCTGGATCATATTTTCGACGTATCCGCCCCCGCAACACGAAACCTGCTATGTGCTGTTTTAGGTGATTGCGCCTGCTTTTCTTGTCTCTGTCTTTCTCCCCCACCCCCACTTTTTTTCGGTTCTCATGTTGAAAGTTCGTCAGACAGTGCGCGGGCTTTCGACTGCACTGTGTTGCGAAATGAGATCCTGATTCAGAGATGAAGGAACGTGAGTGGGCGTTGTGAATAGATGCTCGAAAGGAATACATGTACCGTGCTCGCACCTAACGATGCACCTGAAGTCGCAGCAACTTGCGCAGATGATTTCTGAGCATGCGGAGTGCTCACTGCATTGAAGCTCACTGCATGCCGAGAGTATTCGGTGTCATGTTTCGAAGAAAGAGACTGCATAAGAGGGGCCAGCCGACGTTGGCGAACGTGAAGGAGGTATGCAGTGATTAAGGTGAAAAAGCTCGTTTGGTGTCAACCAAAACAGAACGAATGAATAGTTTTTGAGCACGCGGAATGTGTGCTCGTGTCTTCGATCGCGCTTCCGGTGTTTCGGGCGGACAAAAAAAAAGGGGGGGGGGGGGGGTCCACCGGCCATTGTAGTCGTCACGGCGTTGTGTCCAGTATTCGCACGTCCGCTATCTCATATTACCTGGCGAAAGCTCGTTTTATAGTAATTGAGGTTGCCGCTTCGAGCATAAACGCACAGGGTGATGCACGAGCCGCTGCTGCCGGGGCTGTATAGTTAATTAATATATACAGACTACTGCTGGTAGCATATTGTTAGGTTTGGCCTGGAGATTCGTCTCTCAATCCCTTCGGCGCCCAGTCTGACAGACGCTGTCGAAGATTTGAGCAATTATACAGACCAAGCAGCAAGCAAAGGCGAGTTCCCGTCCTTCAAATGCGGACCCTTTTGTTGTCCCTTCAAGCAGCAGCGTGCCTGATGACCTCGGTGATTCATCTGGCGATGGGGAAGCTGTTGTGACCGGAGCCAGAGCTGACAGGAGAGCGGCGCTCCCTTTTAATCCCCAATCACCAAGCCGACCGGCCGACTGCCTATGCTCGTCAGGCATTGTACGTGCTAGCCGGAGGACGAGACGTCGTATCGCCAAGACACCGGTAACCGTTCGAGAGAGGCCAACAAAGTCAGCAACTTCCTGGAAGAGATCGCGGCGGCCACCGCAAATCACCCCGCTAATTGGGCGAGCTGTGCGGTGGACCCTTTGAAGTATGCGGCCAGGATCGTGGGAACTCTCGACTAGCGGCACACCCACGACGCGGAAGAGCCCTGCTGGCGCCACCACAGTGCAGTGTTCACGTGGACCGTGCGTGCTCGCCCCCTTCACCTGTGTGTGTGTGATTGGTGTTCCACTCGGAGAGGAGGAGCCCGACAGGGCTTAAAACGACGCCGCAGAGTGCTGAACGTCGCTCTGAACTATGTAACAGTTCAACCACCACGCTCGTGGTTTGTGAAACCACTAACCTTCCTTTTCTGTAAATATGTGTAAATAGTAACATAAAACCCTGTTTTGTTTTCGTATCCTCCAGCGCCCTTCCTTCTGACCCTTAACAACTGGTGGCAGCGGTGGGTTGCCATCACCTGCGATTTCCTCCTTCAACATCTTACAATATATAGTTGAACTGAGGCGTCGTGCACTCAACCTAAATTATAAATGTGAGTAGCGTTTCTGTCGAGTTTATATATTGTCACGGCTGTCACAACAATAAAGCATCTGACGCGATTGGTCCAGTAATAATATCTGAGCTTTTTACGAGCTTAAACCGAGACATGATTGAGGCACATCGTATAGGGAGAGAGCTTCGGAAGTTTTGGCCAGCTGGTATTTTTCAACGTGCACTAACATCGCACCGTGCTTAGACCTCTACACCATTCCGCCGACATCGAGATACGGCCTCCGCGACCGGCATCGAACCCAGGACCTGCGGGGTCAGCCGCCGAGCACCGTAACGGATAATCACCACCGCGACAGACTGGGGCTGTTCCAAGCATTCCAGTCTCGTATCGTGTTGTGTTGTATCAAAATTAGTACACTTACACTGATTACACGATGTTGGCGCTTAAATGATTGTCAGCCTACTACGAGGCTTAATTAAATAGCATCGTTCGTAGCTACACCCATGCCGTATGGAGCGACCGTCACACAGCGATGTCGTCGATACGTCGTCTTGGGTACGTTATTTCGTTTTAGTGTGTGATCGTATCTATCGTGGTTGCTCGAGGGAGGCACCACCTTGATCTGAAGTGGGGGACGCGTGCAGAAAGATGTTATTGTATGCCGTGGCAAAAACAAGGGGGGGGGGGGGGGGCGCAGGCCTGGTGTGCTATCCTCTGGCTACGCCACTGCCATGTACCTAGATTTAGGTCTACATTAAAGAAACCCAGGTGGCCTACACTTCAGGAGTCTTCTGCTGCGGTAACCTTCACAATCGCATTGTGGTTTTGGAGCGTAAAATTCCAACAAGTATTTAATAATTACTGTGTCTGCATATGCGAAATTGCCCCGCCGTGGTGGTCTAGTGGCTTAAGTACTCGGCTGCTGACCCGCAAGTCGCGGGATCAAATCCCGGCTGCGGCGGCTGCGTTTCCGATGGAGGCGGAGATGTCGTAGGCCCGTGTGCTCAGATTTGGGTGCACGTTAAAGAACCCCAGGTGGTCGAAATTTCCGGAGCCCCCCACTACGGCGTCTCTCATAATCATATGGTGGTTTTGGGACGTTAAACCCCACATATCAATCAATCAATTTGCGAAATTGACCTGTATGATTGCGTGCCTGTCGACGGCGCTCGTCGAGGGCAGCAACACAACGTTATAGGACGATGACAGCGCAGCCAGTTTTCTCGAGACCGCGGGGATCGACTGCGAAGCCGCTGATATACGTCCGCGCACGAAGTGCCGGCTCTGCGCCGCGGAATTTTCGTTCGAGGGTTTAAACTACGTGTACAGCAAAAGGAAGTAGTAAAAAAATAGATATAAAGAACCGCTGTCTCGCGCGCTTGTCTTGACAGATGCGATCGCATCGTGGCGACCGTCGGATTCGAGCAAACGAGCCGGCGGCGTTCTGTTTCTCCGCTCTGCGCGAAGACGGATTGAGACCGATTTACCGCGGAAAGCGATATCGAGGAGACGTCCGGCGCGCATCGCGCGTATACATCTTTGCAGAAGACGTGAAAGAAGCGATTATCTACATAAAATGGCAAAAATAAAAATAAAAAAAAGTTTAAAGTGACTCTCGCGTTACCTAACGTGGTCGTATGTATACGCATCTACGCGCAAAAACGACAGCAGGAAGTGGGTGATGTGGCACGCGTAGGAATTCGTCTCCCGTTTATCCCGCTGTCGGCAGCGGGTGGGCACTGGTTGTGTTGTTGCTGCGGGTTGTGTTGTTGTTCTTCGTATATAATGTGCATCTGAGGAGTGTACCATCCATTGTGTGCGTGTTTGTGTTTGTATACGTCGGTCGCCGCTGCCGTATTTTACTCGTAAGTTGCGCAGCTTAGCTTTGTCGTTTCTCTTGATACCCACTCCGAGCTATACGGCTTAAGTTGCCGTCACGTTCCGCATGACGCTCGTATTTCTTCACTGCACCCCCCCCCCCCCTCCCTCAAAATGTCGAAACAAACGTTGCGGATACTGCGGGTTTTCGGATGCTTCATATTTTTCTGATGTTATTTAAGAAATGTGGAGTGAGTATAGGACCTCTTAATATTAACTGCGCTTGCATCCAGCGATAGCGCTTTCGTGAAGGAAGTGAGAGTAGTTTTACCTTCGTTGCGAGAAAGGAAGAAAACAAGAAGCAAAGATTTTCTGAGATGAGTTGTAATGAGAGATTCAGTGACTGTCTCCGAACAAGGCTCTGAAGGGAAATTGTGTTTCGGTCGGGCACGTTCCTTGAATAGGACGAAATTGAGAAACATAGTGAAACGGTCGAGCAGAACTCACAAGCTTTTACAACCTTTAAGAACGTACGACGGACTTCTGTATAGACAGAACATTTCCGTAAGATTAATGAGAACGACAAGAGGATGAACGCTTCATAACGACATTTTTTTTTCTTAGATTAGCCGATGCTTGAACATTGAGTTACCAGTCAAAAGCATTTCTCTAATCTTAACATGCGCGCGCGTTGAAGTGCACACCAATGCCGCTAACATCCAGCGCTAAATGTATTTCATATGCAGCCCTACCGTAGTTCACGTGTGGCGGATGGCGTAGTTTTAAATCCTGCGCTACATGCCACCCGACTGCTGTTAAAGCTCAATGAGTGTGAAGCACGAGCGCCCGGTGGTTCCCGTTGCGCCATTGTTAGTGTCTGTTAATGAATGACCTCTCGCATGGATTTGAAGCACCAGTGGCAGAGAAGCGCCGATGGGATGAGCTAAAAGTGCCTAGATATTAAAAAAAATAAAAATTGAGGGAATTTTCGAGCAATCGCGCGGCTGGCGAGGCAGTGGCTCCCTCTGTTGCGTGGCGTAGCTGTCAGCCGTATGTGTTTGAAGCGTTTTTAGTGATTTTTGTGAATAATTGCAACTATGTTTATGATATTAATGTTAGTAAAGTTATTTCAGACCTCTTTCATTTATTTTGTACCGGTATTGAGCATTGCTAGCCTCGTTTTGTAGGCCTGTATTGACTACTATATTTTCAGCGAGATCACGCCACGCGAGATCTATAGATGGATGACGTGCTGAAGGTGGGAACGGCGTTATAGTATCCGGCTTTACGTGCAGTAGCGCTTCTCCTCTTTGCCGTAGTGAAACATTACTCCCCCATCAAAAACAATTCGCCGCTCTGGAATTCCAAGTACGAAACTGCAGTCTTCAGGTCCGCTATGTTCATCTTGTGGACGTTATTCCGAACTTACGTTACCTGTAACATTTCACCCCTGAATGACCATGGTTAGATGAGGTGTCGTACATCTAAAGTCTGCTAAGGATATCCGCTTTATGCACCTCTATTGCGAGGTTTATCGTCATTTTACCACAGTCTTCTCCATTTTTCCCAGGCTGCATAGGAGGTAAGGTTCAACGACCTTGTCTTTCTTACTTTTTAATCTCAGCTAACCAAGTTCTGCATTTTTTCGCGCATCGCCGGCTGCACGATACGAGATCGTTAGTCGGCGTGACGAAATTTCGAGCATCTCTCGCCTCTCTATCGTTTAATCCTCGCCATCTCTGTCTTTGTCATCCGAGCAGCTCGTCTCCGCCATCCGGCCGCCTCCGCAACACATGGCGTGTAACCAAAGGAGGGAACGTTTCGACGCTGCATGCAACCGACCACGACTCTCGTATCACTTCCTTTTTCGTCACTCCCTCCCCGCTCTTCCTCATCATCGTGCCTGGCTATCTTTCGTGGTCCGTGTGCATATAACGCGTACGCTATGTGCCTTAAAGGAAAGAAACCGGGAGGGAAAGGGGAGGGTCGCAGTAATCTCGCGCCATAGCTTATATAGAGATATCACTTACTGCCGCGCTGCGGGCTTGTGCGTCTCTGGTGGCGCGCGTATAAGAGGCTTCGTCGTGTGCATTCTGGCGTTATCTACGGGCCTGTATATACCATACCCTGTAGAATGCACTGCGAGCTCTCTCTCTCTCTCTTGCGACGACAGCCGCTCACTTCTCCCGAGAGAAAGGGTAAGTATAAGATTAAGCCACTGCGCGCTCTTGCGACACAAAACTATGGACTTTTATAAGGGCTGTTCGTTCTTCCCACGCTGTGCGCGAAACCCGTTTTCTTTCTCTCTCTCTCGCAAGTAATCTTGCCTGTCGTCCTTGTTGAGGGATGCGACGGGAGAGGAGGGCGCAAGACAGTCAGCTCGTATTCCGGCACTAACGGCACTTGACAGCATGATTCGCTCGCAGGATTTCAAGCTGGACGGTTGTGCCCTCGCGATCTCCGACTTCAGCGTAGCTCCCGCCGACTGGTTCGCCCTCCGCGGTCTCCTGATGCCGTGTAGCTCTCGCATTGTGGCACCCCGCCCTTGGACTGCTTCGACCGGATCCCCACTTTCCTATCTCCTTCTTTTTCCTCTCGTTGGCTGTCTTCTTCTGCTTCTACTTTCCTTCTATTCTTTTATCCCTCCTTCCCCCCACCCCTATAAGGCACTGCGCCGTGTCGCCTGAAGGCAGACAGAAATTAGGTGCCTTTTTCCTCTTCATTGTAACCACTACCACCACCACTTGACAGCATCCCTCTTAGTCGCTCGGACTCGCGCTCTTCCCGCGTTTCCCCTATACTATATTACTTATGTACGCTTTTTTTATCGTTGTTGTTTCTCGATATCCTCGCCGTAATGTACTGTCCAGCTTATTCTTTTTCCCGAAAGCTCGCGTGGGCGTACTAAGGGATATATACTGGCCCGACAGGCACCGTTGAGAGTCTGTAACGTGCGGGTCGCTTTCGCGGCAGTGATTTCGATTTCGCGTGGGTGTTGGGATCTCGCGTTGCTTTCTCTGCTCCATTTTTTTTTTGTCGTTCCCTTCCTTTTTTGATCTTTCTCGTTGCGTCTGATGCAGCGCGGCGGAGTGTTTGTCGCGCGCGGCGTTTGTTCTGTAGTTGTGTTGGTAAGGCGCGCGCGTGTGGATTACCAAGTAAAAGAAGAAGCGATAAGCGACTTGTAGCGTTGGTGGTAAAGGAGGGGGGGGGGTGAAGGGTGACACTAGAGACGAAGACACAGTGTTGTCCTTTCGAGCACGGTGTTGTGGCATCGTTTTGCCACATGCACTGCGAGCTATAGCGCACTTAGGATTACGTATATTCGAAGGATGTGCGTAAAGTGCAAACGTGGGAGTTTACAGGCATTTTAAGTTTAGGGGTGCACTGTGTAAAGCTACAAATAAGCCCTGGTCTCTTTTTGAAGGTCGGTTGATTAGTATTCCTCGACTTCTCGACTGGTCGGTTGGTCATATTGCATTCCTCTGTACGCTGTAACATAATTTTGCCTGTGATGACATCGTTGCTCTCTCGCTGTCGAGCAGTTGGCGCTGTGCACTTGAAGTTTTGGTGCTTTAGTTGATTTCAAGATGAACGTGGAGCAGCCATCTTACAAGCTTCGTTTATCAGCGATTCGAAGGAGTTTTTGCATTTTATTAATGCACAAAGTGCCTACTGATCAAGAGCAGAGTATTTACTACAGAATCTAAAGTTGGGATTGTTGGATATGCGTGGTATAACTGTCATTCAAGCGCACGGATAAACAGAAAGAAAGCGCTTGTCCTCTTTTCCTTTCTGTTTATTCGTGCGCTTGAACTGACAGAGTATTTACTCACTGCACTTAACACGCATCTGTACACAGCAGAATGTAAGGAGGACACACTTTGAAGTGTACGGGCACATTATTTATTATTTGTGAGAGATTTGATGTATAAGAATTGAAACAAACAAACAAACAAACAAACAAACAAACAAACAAACAAACAAACAAACAAACAAAAAAGGGCTGGCAGAAAGGGCGTGCTTTTGACAGACCCCTGTGCGTTCTCTCGCTGTTCTCCATGTCAACATATGTCTGCCCCGCATACGATGTGTCACAGCGCTTCACCAAGACCGGGAATTCACCACTTTAACGTTTACGAGATTTGAGCATGCAGTTGTACTGATGTAGGGCTCGTCCAGATTGAGCCTGTAGTCTCCAAATGGCTGAGAAGTAGATAAAATAAAGAGCAAAGAGTGTCATCACCCAAGGGCATGTTGTCCGCACCTTTTAAAACTGGCATCGTTTCCTAGAAAAATAATTATAAGTGATATAAAATGCCAACAGTACCCGGTGCTCTGCTTTGCTATATATATGTATAAAGCTTAGATTACTGGCAGCGGGGTGAAGTGCTCTGGTGTCCGTTGTGGAAATAGGCTCAAGGTGCGAACTCGCGCACACTGTGCCTCGTTGTGAAGAGAGTGTATACTGAATCTTCATACGCGGACATGTGGCTTTCTCTTTCAGACATAGCAGCCGCTTTATACATATAGAGCCCTCCTTACGCTCGCCTTTCCTCGTAGCTTTCTCTCTTTATTTCCTTCGCATGACGTCGTTTTGTTTGCGTCCTTCCAGAGGAGCGCATTAAAAAGGCGTTAAAATGGAGGGAAGGGTTTGGTTGTATACAAGAAGGGAGATGGCGAATGGCAGGAGGACGCATGCGAGAGCTTCCTTCAGCTGGGATGCTGCTTCTTTTTTTTTTATGAACGAGACAAAGGAAAAAAAAAAGAAATCTGGCGGTGAAGTGGGCGCAGAGGAAGAAAGGGGGAAGTAATTGCGCGCTGCCCGGAAGAGGAGATGCACGGTCGTCTTTTTTTTTTTTTTTCTCGCTGGGCTCGTGCTAGAAGACGCGGCCCAAGCGCACCTCGCCCGCACCCTTGGCCTCCCTTTCGTCGTATCGTAGCATCCTTATAGTGGTCGCGTCGTTATTCACCTAGTAGTCTTTCTTTCTTTCTTTCTTTCTTTCTTTCTTTCTTTCTTTCTTTCTTTCTTTCTTTCTTTCTTTCTTTCTTTCTTTCTTTCTTTCTTTCTTTCTTTCTTTCTTTCTTTCTTTCTTTCTGAAGAGTTTTGTCGTGACAGCGTAAGCATCCCTTTATCCCCACTGTTCATCTTCTTTTGTCTCTCCTACGCGCTCCTGTACATACGGCCCTTCCCGTCCTGTTCTCGTCCGTATATTTCTCTCCGAATGCACGATATGGGACTCCCTTATTTCTTTGTCCGTAGCAGGCTGTTGTGACTGCGGAGAGCTGATTCGCTTACGCGCGTCTACCTTTGGCCTGTTGCAACGTCAACGGCACGCTGTTTCTTTATAGCTCTATGGTTCCCGCGAGACCATCCGGAGAGGGGATGCGAGTGTGCGACCAGGCTTCTAGAAGGAAGGTATAATATAAGCAGGCCGCGAATGTGCAACGGATGCCACCCATGGTCGTATGCTTGCATCGACATTCGGTCGCGGTTGGAATCTTATGGAAGAGGTGGTGTGCTCTTTCTTGGGCCTGATTTCGTATGCGTGCCCGCGATGCCCCCGTATTGGGAGGGGGCCCTACCTTTTTTTTGTGTGTGGTGTGTACCCGCGTTATTCGCTTCTGTTTCTTTCCAATAGCGTTATTTCTTCTTTGCGTCTCCGTGGTTCAGTTTCAAATTATACACCGCGATACCCGCACCTACTCGTCCTATTTTTATTCATTCTTTATAAAGATTGAGTCGTTGTAAATGTTTCTTCGGCATAGTTGCTTCAAAATGGACCAGTCAATCGAGTACAAGCTTTGTTGATTTCACGACATGGCATTTTATGTGCCGGGTGCAACATCTATAAATAGCGTGTCAAAGAATGCGTCCAACTGCATATTGCAAATGAGTTCTGCGGAATCCCTCCAGGTGGCGTAAGAGTTACGAAAGGGAAAATCAACAACCAACCGTTTCTAGCGCGAAGCGACGAGGAAATCCAAAAGGCTTTCTGAGAATGGAAAACGTCTGGTTAAAAAAAATCCATCCTGGCCCGCAAATTCAACCCGGGACCAATACTCTCATAACCCTGTTAACAAGTACTTACGCCGCCAGGCGTGATTCCGTAGAGCTCACTTGCTATAGATTCCGTGCTTCGAGTTGATGGCCGATTCGGCCTCGCACCACCCACTGATATAGCGTTTTGGTTTGCTCAGTCGGTGGAGCGACCGCTCCGCAAAGGCGTTGGTCTCGGGTTCCATCCGCGTTATAGGGCGAATTTTTACTCAGATGGCTTTTCTTTCTGAAAAAAAAAAAAAAAGTGCGCTGATTTCTGCTCGCTGTCGTGCTGCAAATAGAAGGGGGGTCAATTATTCCTCTCAATACCAACTCTCGATAGAGAAGTATTTTTTCAAAACTGTCATCGAAAGGAAATTGAAGAAGCATCACCGTAACTGTATCTTACACTCAGGACACGTCATCCGCAACTACACGGGGTATATAGAGCTACGTGGAGGAACGGTGTGAATGTTTCTGGACTCCGCGAAGCTCTTGCGTGTATATTTGTACTGCTATTTTTCATTTTTCTCTGTTTTTGTATCTTGATGTTTTTACAGTCTGTTTTTCACCCTTATGCAGTTGCCCATGCGGGGACCTTTAACGGTCAGATAAATAAATTACTAGTGAGGATGATGGACAGGGAAGAACGAGCGTATAGTGGCAGTGCTGCCAGAAAATTCGAGGATTAACTGGGGCGGAACACATACCATGACGGTGCATTGTACGACATTTCGTTGTGATTTGGTGAGTGATCGTATTTGTAGTGTTAGACGCTGTGCTCTTACGCCGGTCAATGTACTGGACGAAGCGTTGCGTTTTTGCTTAAATATAATGTTTAGTATGAAAAATGAGCGACGTAAGGCATTCGGAAGCCGCTAAAACATTCCCGATCTTTTTGGACTGTTCCCAACGACAGCACTGATCGTTAACCGATACTAACCTCTAAAATTTCGATTCGTTGCTTGATTCTAAACGTGTTTTTTTTTTTAAATTATCGAACCGATAGCGAGTCAGCTAGAACGATATTTCGCTCGTAGTTGTGTGCCTCGACGCGTTGTCATTGCGATGTGTTCATGCACACGCGATGCATGCTGCGAGACAGCATCGTACTGTGAGAACTCTAATGTCGTTAATTTCATTAACTAATAGAAAAGAAAATCGGATTCAAGTTTTCATTTTCAAATTTCGCGCCGAAATCTCCGTTATGTCGCTGGTTAGAGAATGTGTGCACCTTTTCGCTGTTTACAAACGCAGGTGCTGGGCGACTTCCCGGTTTAGGGGGCCGACGTAGCGTAATAAGATTGGTGAGGAATAGAAGCCTTAGCGAGCAGCCGTCTCCTTTTCAACGACGGTATTTTACCTGCGTCCGGCCAATTAATTCAATTGCACTTCCTTTTCAGCTAAAAACAAAGTTGAAGGAGTTGGTGCTTAATTTTGAGCGCCTGCCTTTTTTACCGGCAAACGGAAAAGGGTCGTTTCCTTACTCTAGCACAACCTAAAACACAAGCTTTCTTCCATTGTGTTATAGAGTGATAAATGAAGTGACCGAAAGTTTCTTGGGTAACAACATGTGCTTCTGCTATTACTGTGTTGTAACCGACCAAAAAAAGCGAATTCATCGCATTTTAGTGCTACTGGCTGAAAGGAATTTTCCCAAACCTGGTATGCGAAGTCTATGACCCCCTCAGCCTCACTTTATTTTTACCGATTATGAACGATACGCCTTTGTTGGCGCTGTCAGAATGTGTGACGTCACCGCGAAGAGTGCGTAAACTTCAAGGTGCCGGCGCCACCCACATTTTCGTCTAGCGGTTTTCTCGCTTATACCAAGCGTCTTTTCGCCGTAAGCGGTGTGTTTTTGCTATACCGTGAAAAAGCGGCTTATAGTACAAGAAAAATAGTTTTGATATTTAGTGTTTTTACTCGGTGTTTTTTTAAATGAGTGTTTCGTGCATTAAAGGAGATCTCAGGATCTTGAGTGCTTCTATACTGTATACTTGAACGCCAACATACCAGATTTCTTTTTTTTTTGTTAGTAGTGAGTTTGTAGTAGTGTAATGTTATGTGGTATTTTATGTCCCCAAACCACGATATGATTATGAAATGTGACGTAATTTAGGCTGCGAAAAATTTGATCATTTGGTGTTCTTTAACGTGCACTGACAATAAATAGTCGTACGGTTTTCTTGTTTTATCATATACAGTGAAATGGTTTTCGTGTATATGCGGAGTATACTCATTTTTTTCTTTGTATTTCGTCTCCTCCTGTCTTCAGGCTAGTATACACGTAATTAGGAAATATCTAACTCAAAGCAACACAGAGATGGCACGAGGGTACACAACACGAGCGTATACCTTTACAGTATGCGTTCACTGAGCGAGCTGCAAGAGATGCATTTTTCCTGTTATATCTGTTTATGCGTGTCAGTATCTTGAGACACAGACGCGAACGAAGGCTCCAGCGTTATTCTGTCGTTCAAATGACTTCTCATCATCACACATGCGACGAAGCACATACCGTATACTACACATGTATGCTACGCAAACTGCTCCGACATCATCGAGCGCAAGCAGCGGACAGTACGTATACTACACATGTACCGCTCCGACATCATCTCCGGCGAGAGCGCAAGCAGCGGACCGTACTGAACCCGACGACCGGTGGGAGCTCGCGGGGTGCTCCTCCGATAGGACAAACGGGAGGATCCCGCGCTCCGACCTTCCAGTCTCGCGCGCGGGTCTCTTTTGAACACGAGCGCGCGCAGCATGTGTGTTCGCGCCAGCGGCGGCGCTTCGAACTCCAAGGGAGCGCCGCCAGCGCGCTCTCTGCCCGATAGCTTCGGCGTCGCCGCTGTGGTATCGTCTGAGGAGAACCGAGGCCCGAGTCAGTGTGTGCGCGCTCGCGGTTCGCTCCGGCTGCTTGCTCTCGACTTCGCCACTCCGAGACGACCATCGCGCACGCCTGTGCTTTCTCTCTCGCTCGCGTCGGCGCGTCGTCTTGACGTCGCTGGATCTGAGCGACCGGCGGCGCATCACAGACGAAACCCCGCTGTGACACGCTTTCTGCTTGCGTGGCAGTCCCCGTATCGCCTGGTGCTTTCGCTTTCGATAATCCCCATCGCTCCCGCGGTCGATTGCCGTCGACGTGATTGTCGCCGACACTTTCGCGTTGCGCGTGCGAAGCAGCGAGTGACTATATACGATTTAGATAACACTCATCACGGACTTCACCTTCGCATTACAACACCTGACTTAACTCCGCTGAAGCGTGTTTAATCGCTTTCGCACGTATCGTTTCTCCCGTGTGTGGATTCGCCCTTGATCGTGCGAGTGTTTTTTTTTTCTCTCCTGTGTGTGCACGTGCACCGACCGGTGGACCTCGGTGCATTGCCGATTGACAGCGTTCTCCTGCAGTGTTCTTAACTTGTTCCACTGTGCTCGCCAGTGTGTACCACTGCTTGTGCGCGAACGTTAATCTGGTGGCAAGGCCTGGACTGAGTTTCCCGTAATCCTCTGTCGATTGCAGGGGCACCGCGCGCCAGAGAAGTTTCTACCGCCGGTAAGTGTGATGCCATCGCCCTTTTTTACTAGTATGTTAAAGAAAAAGTCTTTCTGAATGTCTCTTTTCTACGCATGCATAACTAATGCTGCTTTTAAATTAAGTTGTTTAACTCATATTCTGATAATTTAAATATAACGTTCAATTTACTTCATTAGTATACTCACTGCAGGCTCCGTGTTTTATAAAATGGGACCAGTATACCCGTAGTTGCACTGCCATGGCTTTTGTTATGTTGCGTTTTATGCTACAAAGCAAACCTTCGTACTAAACTTTGCGTGCGCAAAAAAGTTGAGGTCGAATATTTCATACCCGAAGTGACATAAACTTCTTCACTGTAGCCGATGGTTTCGTAATGTGCCCGCATCCTCGGAGCAAGAATTAAATTTCCGATGATTGGCAGACGTTTTGATATTATTTGGAATTTCTTAACAGCCCGCATGGCGCAAAATCAGGGCTTTCTTTCGCTCGCATCGCCGCATTGAATTACTGCGCTTAACGTACCATATGCGACGCAGCTCATTCAAATGCGTGACGTGAAGTTTTGTGATTTTTGTTGGTTCCATGCGTTCACCTTCCCCCCTCAGAAAGAAACACAAAAAAGACAGTCATCATATTCTTTAAACCCGTTTCTATACAAAGTCTGCAAACGGTATTTTTGTAAGTGTTAAAGCACACGTCGCCGTGACAGAGGCTGGATGAAGCAAACTCTTGATTTAGAACCTTCGTTACTTATTTAAAGCCGAGCGTCTTTGACAACATGTGTGCCTATCGTAATCCTTTTGACTCATGGAGCTCCTGCGTCGTGCGTGGTATATAGATATGAAGCTATATTTAGCGCAAAGTAACACAAGGACCATAAGGGAGGACACAACACGTGAACAGACAGACAGACAGGCGGACAGACAGACAGACAGACAGACAGACAGACACAGACAGACAGACAGACAGACAGACACAGACAGACAGACAGACAGACAGACAGACAGATAGATAGATAGATAGATAGATAGATAGATAGATAGATAGATAGACAGACAGACAGACAGACAGACAGACAGACAGACAGACAGACAGACAGATAGATAGATAGATAGATAGATAGATAGATAGATAGATAGATAGATAGATAGATAGACAGACAGACAGACAGACAGACAGACAGACAGACAGACAGACAGACAGACAGACAGACAGACAGACAGACAGACAGACACAGACAGACACAGACAGACAGACAGACAGACAGACAGACAGACAGACAGATAGATAGATAGATAGATAGATAGACAGACAGACAGACAGACAGACAGACAGACAGACAGACAGACAGACAGATAGATAGATAGATAGATAGATAGATAGATAGATAGATATATAGATAGATAGATAGATAGATAGATAGATAGATAGATAGATAAACAGACAGACAGACAGACAGACAGACAGACTTTTTCTTCCTTAGAAGCAGCTGTGACATTCATGCAGAAAGCAGTATGGACACGAAATGAGCAACTGAATAAAATTTGCGGAGATTCTAAAACAAGAGAGAGTGAGAAGAACAAAACGAATAGTCTCGAATTTCGCGGCAGGCGCGCGTCTGACAGGCGTCGTCCCTCGTGTTTCAACGCCCGGCTTATACAAGCTGAGCGCGCGCTTGACATTCGGCGTCCTGCGGGCGGCCGTTTTCGAGAGCTCCGCGAGATTAAATTGTACGGCGCCGTCGATACACATGTGCGTCGGAAGAGAGGGGGGTGGGTCGCGTGACAGCTGCTGTGTCACCTCTCCCGATGTCTGGGCTGCATGAAATTGTTTCATGCCCCCCCCCCTCTCTCTCTCTCTCTCTCTCTCTCTCTCTATATATATATATATATATATATATATATATATATATATATATATATATATATATATAAGGGAAAAATGTATATTTAAAGGCTCGTTTTTCCGTTGATTGAATGATTGATATGTGGGGTTTAACGCCCCAAACCACCATACGGTTATGAGAGATGCCGTAGTGGAGGGCTCCGGAAATTTCGACCTCCTGGGGTTCTTTAACGTGCACCCAAATCTGAGCACACGGGCCTACAACATTTCCGCCTCCATCGGAAATGCAGCCGCCGCAGCCGGGATTCGATCCTGCGACCTGCGGGTCAGCAAGCAGCCGAGTACCTTAGCCGCTAGACCACCGCGGTGGGGCCTTGTTTTTCCGTGTTTTGACACATCATTAATTAACGAGATCTAACAGACCATATATATATATATATAACGTGTGGGTGTGTGTGTGGCGTCACTGGCACATGTTATATGAGTTTTTTTTAAAACGTCAGTTTACATTGTCATCTTTGCATATGGTCTAGAATTTTGATGAGTATGTCTGGGATTTTCAACATTAGGACGCAAGTGGAAAGAAAGCAATCGTGCTTGTTTCTTTATTGCGAGCACACTTTCGAAAATCGACTAAAATGACGTGGCATTCGGCTATTTCGACATCACCGTGTATTTACCGGACTCTTGGCGCTAATATGGTGTGTTTTTCCTAATGTGTTTTTTATTAGCGCCGTGGCGTTTGGTGCATGTCTCACGCTTGGCCCTCTGACTCCACCTTACTAAAAGTATATTCCTGGAATTTTTATTAAAGGCAGCTTGAAAATGGTAAATCTATTAATGGTATCCCGCGATGTTTCTCTTCAAGAGAGCTGTCAGCCGCGGATGAGCGAACATCGCGGTTGAGGGATCGTGGTACTGCAGCGAAGCGACAAAGGTCTCTCACAGATAGCGACGTCTTCTCGTCGCGCTGGATGTCACAACGGGATGTTACAGAAGCTATCGTCGACTGCGAGTTTGTGCAAAATTGGTCTTGGTTTAGGTCGTCGAATTAGGTGATGTTCATGACTTTGCAGGAAAAGAAAAAAGAAACGTACGTGCTTACTTTAAGTACCAGCTCCTCTCCGTTCTGATTTAAAGCTGATGAATACAGCCCTAACCGTTTATGCGTCCGCAGCGGTGGTGTGACGCGCGGTTGCGGTAATCGGCTGCTGAATTGAACGTACATAGCGGGTTAGATCTCGGCTGCGTCGGTCGCATATTGACGGAGACCAAATGCTCTAGAGGCCCGTGGGCTGTACGATGTCAGCGCTCATTAAAGGCCACCGGCTGGTCGAAGTTTCCGGAGCCCTCCCCACGGCGTAAAACACCTGATACTAAACTTCTAAATGTAAATGTATTGCTGTCTTGTACCGAGCTATGAGGAGGCGGGGCTATAGTTAAGCTGTGGACAATGCTCGACACAGCTTTTCCCCCTGCATTTCTCATTGTAAATAGCGCACAGTGTTCCGCACGCATGAACTTACGAAGGGACCGAGAAAAAGCAAATGTCAAAAATCGATATTCATTGCGTTCAGACGTATAATTACTCATTTGTGTGCACGGGGCGTGGTGCTGGGTTTTTCTCCAAACTGTGCAAGAAAAGTCTGCAGATATCCGTGTATTCTGTATTGAAAGGCTTCCAGGCACATTTGAGCCGCCCGACACACACACACATGTACACACACACACACACACACACGCACACGCACACGCGCACACACACACATGTACACACACACACACACACACACACACACACCACACACACACACACACACCACACACACACACAACACACTCACACTCGCACTCGCACGCGCACACGCACACGCACACACACACACGCACACGCACACTCACACTCACACTCACACACACACTCACGCACACGCACACGCACTCGCACACGCACACACACACACTCACACGCGCACACGCACACACACACACGCACACTCACACACACACTCACGCACACGCACTCGCACACGCACACACACACACACACACTCACACGCGCACACGCACACACTCACGCACGCGCGCGCCACACACGCACCACACTCACACACGCACTACATACATACATAACATACATACATACATACATACATACATACATACATACATAACATACATACAACATACATACATACATACATACATACATACATACATACCATACTACATACATACATACATACATACATTACATACATACCATACATACTACATACATACATATTCTTAATCCTTACACGCTGCGAGTGAGTACTGTTCAGGAGAAGTTTCCGTCTTCAGTCAAACTGATTGCATACACGCGGAGACAGCTGTTGCACAAAACGCTTGGCCTGTATGCGTTTTGATGCCGTTGTGCTTCCGCTTTTGGCTCACTTTATCTCACGTCCAGTGTGTGATGAGCAGCTGCGCTCGGCTTAAGCGCCAGTTGGAACTTCTTTTTAATCCCTCACGCAGCTGCTGCGTTCTGACTGAGTGGTTTTCTGGCTCGTTTCTCAGTCACTGTTATTACACAGCATAACTTGAGCCGTAATGGCGGGGGGTGGGTTGAGAAGGATTATTTCGGATGACGCGTCACACATTCTTGGACGCGCTGTTTGGTGTCACCGTTTATTTATGAAAATTAATATTGCAGCCGAAAATATGGATTTAAAATGCGCAGCACCTTAGAGGGACATGTTGCACATGGGGAATTTTCAATTAAATTTGCAATCGACGCTTGTTATTCAACAACTCGTGACGGTTGTTAAAAAATAAGCGTAAGTGGGCATTCCTATGTAAAATGTATCTTGTACATCTAACATCTAGAAACTCTAGGATTAAGACCTGTATTCTGACAAAAACGTTTTGCGCTAGAAATTTATAAATATATAATTTGCGAAACCAATGAGAAAGCCTGACCTACGAAAGAGAAGAAACGGAACGCTGTACGCTGCAGTGGCGCCACCGCGTTCGCGCAACGTACGGTCATCGCTGTGACGTCACACATATTGGCGGCACGTGCTGCTCCTACCTAAAAGAAGCAAATAAATAAATGAACAATTAAATGAATGATGCGTATACTACACTCGCCGTATACAGAAAGAAGTAAGGGGTCGCGCTTCTATGTACAACCTCGTGGTCGCGGGTTCGATTACGGGCCATCATGTTGATGGGCGCGAAATCCGATCAGAAAACACCTGGCAGTGCGCATGCGCCTAGATTAAATGCATGTTAAAGATGTTAGTGGGGGTCGATATTGTTCTGTAGGTATCTCCGTGCCCCTTAGTTGTACCGTTGGGTTGGCATGCAAAAACCTCCCTAATTTATGCTGATTTTGATGCTGATTACATTTTTCTCCTTAAGCTTTTTTGTGTGTGTGTGTTTCCAATTAGCGTAGGTCGAAAGGCTACCACTTGATCGTCATTTGTCTTCTACGTCATTGCGTTTCAGTTCGCGAGCGCTATTCTTGTGATAACACGTAGCGCATAACCAAAATTGCTTCAGTATTGTTTTCGAGGTAGTGAGCTGAAAGGGTAATGTAGAGGTCTCATCCGTCCTTCTTAAATGCCGCTCGAACAAACGTATACACCTTCAGAGCACCAGGGTTCACGCTCTTCCTCTGCTTTGTGTGAATGCTCCCCGAGCTCAAAATAACAGGCTCAGCGTAGAGTTGAAAACCTTGTATTCCTGCGTATATAGTTTAGCTTGCGAATACCTCTTCTTTAAACGTCTACCTGCCGCTGCGGTATTTCGCGCTAATATCAATCGGGGGGAAGAGGGGGGGGGGGGCTCTAACCTCTCACGACTCTGGCTGTCTCCCTCCTCGCCCATCCTCGTTTCTTTCTCTCTCCAATTTAGTCCAACTATCCAACGTATTCCGCCGCTTATTATGCGAAGCTGTGCGGTTCTTTCGGGCGCCTTCCTCCCTTTCGCCGTGCGCGCGAACGCAGCTTGTATACAAGCTATTCACAGCTGCTCTGAAAGGCCGCATTTGAACTTTGCATTTGCCGACGTATACTAAAATACTGAGTAGAGCGTGTGTGTCCCCGAAAGCCCGCTACACAGTATAGCCGTGAGCGTCGTTGTTTCGCGTTTGTTTTTTCTTCATTTGCGATATCATAGCATGCCGTCATAAAGGAAGATTGGAAGCAGCTGACTTTATTTTGTTTGGCCCCTCAGTCAAGCCATCTGTTCAATCGTAAAACGTTTACTTGCGCCCTTTATGTCGTTCAGTTAAGGCTTTCTTTCTATTTGTTTTTTAAATAAGTATTGGCCATGAAAACATAAACGTAATAAGTTTGTGATTCATCGGTGATTTTTTTCTGTATATCATGCACTGTTGGCTTGATGTCGTGTGCGCGAAAGCGAGGAACCAAACAATGTAATTTGCAATAATGAATCAATGTAGACGGACATAAATTATGTTTCGACAACTCAACCTTGTTTAACTTCACTTTTATCAAAAAGAAAGTGAAGGCCAAAGGCTCATTCTTAAATTTCGCGCTCATTTCAATACACTTGTACCTCATCGTGACGTCACGCATTTAAATGTGCTTTTTTGTACTTTCATCACACTGGCTCAACAGAATTTTTGAAACTTGCTGCGTTTTGTTCCTGGCGTACTCGGGTAACAATGTATTGTACTTGAATTTAACTATAGATATGTTCTCTTAAATTTCTGCTACCTAAGGTCAACGCTCGCGTTACAACTGTGGTCGCGTTACAGAAGAGTAAGCAAGGCATTTGATTTCTATCCCAAAAGAACATGAGTGCTCCAGCGAACGCCTTCAAAACCTGTGACGTCACGGGTTGATGCAAAAACTGCACTGTAGCACCGCCGCCTGCACTTTATAATTGCGCGTTGTCCCGCTTACCAGGCGTGTTCTTGCGGCCAAAGTCGTGCTTTAGGCCTTGCGGAAGGGGTAGCTTATATTGTGACGTGGTTGTGACGTGCACGAAATCAGGAGATGACGTGTGTATGAGATGAAAATTTTTATTTGGCCGAACTTGTGGCCAAGAAACGGAAAGTCCGTCTTCAGCAAAACGCACTGTAACAATGATAGCAGTGAATGGAACGTCGGCCGTGGATTAAACGGACATTCGGTGAAGTGTGTCGGTATTTTTACATGTGCACCGTGGAAAATTCCAGCGTTATCGCTATAACTCATCGGAAGGTTTTGAGAGAATCTCGATGGTTCCTTATATAGTCATTCGGCGCGGTTTGCGCAAGGCAGCATGCACTTGCACGGGTAATGAGCCAATAAAATAACAAAAAGACTCTGATGTCGCAATATCCTGTAAAGATCGCTTTTTCTCTTTATAGTGTCCTCCCAGGAATTTTTCTTGGTCCATTGTTGCTTCAGGACATTTATAATCGAGCGCTTTTATCTTCCTTGCGTAATGGACTCTTCTTATAATTCGCAAGTGCGCTTCCGTGCGCCGCTCATTCACCCTACTAATTGCGGCGCCTTTCGTGCCTCTAGTGGAGAAGAGGTTCTACAGTTGCAGCATCTTCGAGGATTGTCTATTATTATGCGTGTTCATATATCGACGGAGCCGAGTCTTATTGGCGTCAGAGCGCAAGCAATCGGTGCGCTGAACACGCTGTTTCCGCAGACTGTGACAAGCCGCCCTTAGTTTCGTTTTTCAAAGTGAACAGCGCGAAAAACAAAGGCAGAGAAGTAGGAAGACACAGGACCAGGGAGCGCTGCTTCTGTCTTTGTTTTTCGCGCTGTTTACCTCGAAAATGAATCGTTACCAACTTGCCAAATTCTCAATACTACTCGCCCTTAGTTTGTCTAACTGCATTCTAGGTAAGCTATAGCTCACGGTCGGACTTGAGGCTAGCTAGGGGTCTGTCTGACACGGTGTTGCCATACCACGAAGATTTCACTCATTTCACCCGTCTCCCTCGATACGGTTGCGGGTCTCGGTTTCACCGACGCGTCCTCTCTGACGTGGGTTGCCGAGACGTCAAAGTTACGACGAACCAGGAATCCCTTTGGTTGCGTGGAATACGTCTCTCCGGTTGGCGGGGAAGATGCTGGAAAAGTTGCGGAAAATAAAAATAGATTTGCTAGAACTTTGTTCAAATGTTTACAACGTTACAAGGTTAAAGTTGAGCGTTCAACGAGCGACTTCTTGCTCTTTGCATCGTCGTTTCAAATATTCAGTTGGGCTCTTTCTTCTTGATTGAAAAAAAAAAACAAAAAAACAAGCACACGCAGGACACCACCCACCATAGCACCAGCCAATAACACATGGTCGCCGATGTGTCGTTGCACTCGCGGACGCAATGTTCCTCCGCTCAGTTTCACTCAAAAGATGGGGGGATTCATCACGGTGCAAGTTGGCGGACGAGTAGCTTACTGCCGTCTTTCCCGAGAAGGGTAGCAAAGGATTAGCGATTTAACTGCTTTTGTCACAAGTCGCTCGTCTGTGCAGCCTCCCGAAACAAGCCATTGCGGATGAAACGACAGCATGGGCGTTGGCTCGCGGTCCGTCGAAATTTGCCACATTCTTATCCCTTTGTGGCTCTTGCCGCCGCTGGACGCTCGTTTCGGAGAAAGGCACAGGAGTTTCAAGTTGCGGGAGTGCACTCCGGCTATATGCACAGCAAGTCGTCAACGACCGACAGTCATGTTAAAGAGACCGATGACTGATTCTTTCCAACCCATTTTTTTTTCCGGCGCAAAGAAAAGCTTGCCCTTCGTAGTGTTCGTAGTGGCCATATAGTTAATCAAAAAAAGCACGTGGTAATTTTATAAGCAGTGTATTTCTGTCTCAAAGGCTCGGAACACGAATGACCCCTTTCGTACAGCAACGCTGAGAATTGATAGCGATGCTGGTAACCTTTCTGGCGACTTGTGCATGCTGTGGTTGTTTTGCTTTCGCGGGAGTTCCCGCAACTATGCTTAACCACGTTTATTCCGAGCTTTACAACTACTTTTGAAAATAACAAGCCGTTATACAATGAGACGATGTGACTTAATACAGCGTCTCTGTATATATCTGCACCGTGTTGCGTGCGCCTGCGCCCAATGTTGATGGGCCTGTGCCGTGAATGGCTTGTCCCGTCGTCGTTCCTCTCTCGACACACAAGCCAAGCCAAGTCACCGAAAACGTCATTGCTCATATGCGCGCCCGTGCCGACTATAGCGGTACGCGTCATTTATGAGACAAATTGTAAATAGAACAATCACGTTGCTCCAAAATCTTAGCGACCCGGAAACTGTGTGCACGGTTTCATGAGAACGCAGAAAATGCGCTCAAGACGCGCTGACAAGCATGGAATGTTAACGTCATGCGAAGGTAGTGCCACTTTAATGCTTACTACTAACGCAGGCTTATATGTGCATTTTTATGGACTACTATCTTTACCATAAAGAAGCAAACAAGATTTCAATACTAACATGGAAATTGTTGACCGCGTACACTTGCTCACTGTCACATGACAGGGTACGTCGGCTAAATGAAGTTTCTGCCACCAGTTGGCTCCACGGGCTATTTTCGTGATTTATTAATGAAATAAATATATAACTCCTCTTTTCACGAGCAAAAGAACGTTGGTTTGAGTCACTATGAGGGATAATCTCTACATCTGTGTAGTCATGTCATGTTCTGGACAGTTGTCAGTCCCTTTAATACACACTTCGGCGTAAGATTCATGTTACCCTATATTATGAATCAAGGTCTCTTTGTTGCAAATGCGAATGTATGCGTGGATCCTTATTTGGATATGGTAAAGCTGGTGAGGGACACCTTTTCTTCTGCGGCAGATTGTTTACTTTATATATAGAAACAATGCCTTACGTATACGGGCATTCGGTCGGATGACGCTGGCACAAGTGGAGAAAAATTGATTGTTGCTATCCCGCAATCTGGCGCCGCAGTGACAATACGAATGGATGGAAGAACAAAGAGCGTCTCTATGCCGGCGTGTAATTCGCAATCATATAGTGTTTCAGGTGTAATTGACCGTGATGGACGAGGTCAGGGTATACGCACGAGGCACCGCGATTACGTTAAATTTGTTAGGCTTTTTTGTGTGTGTGTGCATCCTTCCAGTGTTTGCCTCGCTTGTTCGGGCGGGCTGAACAATCCGAACTTTGACATTAAGATTGTTTTTCCATTGTTGGAGATGCCGTAAAAGTTGCGTGAAAATCTAGTGTGACTACTGCAAAAAAAAAAAAAAAAACGCGGGGGGCAGGGGGAGGAAGAGTCAGACGGGGCAAGAGAAGAAGGTGAGGCACTTTGGCTTGCGCGTGTTTACGTATTCATTCCGTTTTACTTACTTACTTACTACAAAAGTGTCAGGGGTGACCGCTTCTCAGGACACGTATACAAGTGTAAATCATATCGTTAGCAGCTTAACCAGAACGTCGCTAATGTGCCAGTTGATATAACAAATATAAGCAAGTATTCGTTTCTTTCTATCGAAGAGCATATATAGAAGGGCGAAACAAAACAAAGTCTGTATACTTGTTCATGACATGTTCAGGCCTGCCCGATATGTCCACAGCTCTTATCTGTAGCGTTTTTGCAAAACTTGAAAATAATACTCATTTGCGAAACGCTCTGCTAATCGTTGTTGGGTCCTGTATAATCGACCGTTGTTATAACCGCATCGCTTATCTCTACGTGCCGAACTTGACGGCTTCATTCAGAAGGGTTAAGTGGAACGCTTTCGACTGCCGTCTGTGTTAATAACCTAGTCCGCACGGTCTGAAATGTAACTCTAAGCTATTCTACAAAAACTGCACTGTTTACATAAAAGTGCAGAACGGTCAGGACGAGTGAAGAGACAAGCTGAACAGCTCTTCCTGCCTAAAGGAGAGTCTCGTGTTTGTGACTCGTAAAGCGTGACTCGTAAAAGTCGTAAGAGGATTCAAAGCGTGTGGTAAAACTCGCCAGAGAAGTGAGAAGTTCGCGATGCTTGTTTTGTCTGTTTGGGCGAACTTTTGCCAGTCGGCGTGGAAGAACGTTCAAGACAGAGTTCTTCTCAAACCTCTATCGTTTTGTTTGTTTGTTTCGTTTTTTTTTTTTTTTTGCAGTTGCGAGAATGCGCCGGTAATTCGCCGAAACGCAAAATGGTGCTCTCCGCGGACCAGCGTCAAAGCAGCTGCTCGCGTTTCTTTTCACAAGGGCGCTGATTTGCATCGCGTCATAAACTTGAGTGAGCAAACTTTATTTAACCAGCGGACTGAGGCGTGGGCCGTAAGCCGCGCCAGGGGTGGGGGAGAGACCCTGTCTCTCAGCCGCCTCCTTGTGCATTTTTATTATACTTATTCCAGGGCCAGAGTGTCTGGCCGCCGCTTCTTTCGGCCGGCTCGGCTGTCTTTACTTTTCATTTTGGCGCGTTACATGTTTGAATGTTGGAAGACGTGGATTTTTTTTTTTTTTGCCTTTTTGTCCTCGTCCATAGTTTGTTCAGCGGTCGGTCGGAAATGTCCATTGAGTTGGGAAGTATGTGAGCGACAACGGGGGCACTGTGTCGGTTGCCGCTCCATCTCGTGACACCCAAAACTAGGCCAGTAGCTTGTTCGTTCCTAAAAAAGAGGCATCGTGATGTCAAAAGCAAGGTTCAATACGTTAATTATTTTGAGACATTCGTTTGACCGATATGAACGAAATTTCTTTCGTTTAAGAGGGCTACAAGTTTAATTTGTTGGAATGACGCTCTGCATGAATTTAAGAATTTTAATTTTCGTCGAGGTTTCGGTCACACGGACCGGTGTGCTGGCTATATATCTAGAAGTTCGTGCGAGATTCGTACCGGTGCAGTAGTCAGTTCAGCCAGAGCCGTGATCGCGGAATAAAGGCAGCATGCAAGCCGTTTTCCGGTCGTTATGTGTTCGCACATGCAATCTCGTAGTGTGGTGGAGAGCACTAGGACCACCACCACCGATACCGACAAGTTTTCGAATGACTTTCTTTAGCCCTTGAAAGGTATATACTCGGAACAATCTCACTCTCACTGTCGAGCTCTTGAACCTCAGTCATAACGACACGTGAACCTCTGATGTTCGCGCTGTCGCAAGCCGATGCACATCGTCTGGCCCTGCTCCTCGCTTTTTTAATCTTTCGTACTTTTTTTATTCGTTTCTGGACCCTCGCGAACTCTATATAAACGTCCTGTTTCGAGACGACGTCCGGGAATCGCTCGGTGTGCTGCAGCTTTTAGCCACCACCAGAATTGGCAAATGGGACTTTTGCACCCGTCGCGCCATGCGTCTCCTCGACAGCTTCAACAGATTGACGGACGACAATCGGCACCCGAGATCGCGGCGTACGTCGTCGTCTTTCCTGTGTGGCACGTCTGCCCTATTGCGGACTGTGATGTATGTGTCCATCTCCGTGACGACCGTATACTCGGAGGTGTCACTCGTGTCGAGTTTCGTATACGTTGAATACCGTATATTTACTCGTGTCACTTATCAATGTTGGCTGTCACTGGCTAGCTGTTATCTATAGCGTTGCAAGGCTTAATATGAGTCATTTTTTAGTATTTTGCTAGCTAATGTTGTGCATCTCTCGTCTGAAGAGCACCAAACATTCTCTTGGTCCAGTATTGCAACAGTGATACAGTTATACCCACCATTTTCTTCTTTCCGTATTGCGTGCTTGTTTCCATTTATCGTATACATTTTTCTTGCTTTTTAGTATTCTAGGGAGGAGGATACAACTTTATTAAAAGATATTTCATGGGTTTCGAGCTGGCCGTTTTTCTGCGGCGACCTCTTGCGCCCATGCAATGACTGCTTTCTGCAGTTTTTCGTCGGGGGACCGTATTAAGGTCTCCCATGTCGTTTCGGAGGGAGCTGGCAGAAGCTTTCCTGGTGGGGGAAGACCCTCTCATTCGCAGAGGATGTGACTTTGGTTTGCTATGGCATTTTTGTCGCAATTTTTGCAAGTTGAGTCAACCTCTCCACCTGTGAATATCGCTAAGTGGTGAGGAGTGGTTAGGCTGTTCGTTTGAATTCGGCGGAGGATAATGCCTGCGCTCTCGTGAGGTTGCTGTGTGGTATGGGATATAATCTCCTGTCATCTTTATACATATTCGTAAGTTCGTACAGGGGCGATAAAAAAAGGAAATGCGAACAGCTCGGCGCGTCAGTCAGTCCTTCGTTGATCGAATGTTTTCATTGCGCTCTTATGTTAGTGGCAATAAATATACACCGGAGGCGTCCTTAGATGTATCGTGGGCGGCTCCTGGGTCTCTCTCTCTCTTTTTTTCCCCCGCCAGGTTACAACTGCATCAAAGGAAATGCTCATAGCCAGGTGCGTAGCCAGATTTTTTTTTTTTTGAGGGGGGCACCCCCTTGAAGGGGTCATTTTTTGTTCTGTATGCCATGACGAAAAAAAAAAACCTTCGGGAAGTGTGTGTGTGTGGAAGGGGGGGGGGGGGTGCACAGGCCTGGTGTGCCACCTTTGGCTACGCCCTTGCTCACAGTAAAGCGCGCGCATATGCCGCATCTCTCGATTTCGGTGAGCTTGGCTTTTGCCTATTCTGTTCTCGAACTGCTCACGGAAATCAATTAGCCGATGATGCAGCCCGCTCAGCCCATGAAGAAACCCGTGTAGTCCTGATTCCTCTATCAAGGAATGATGCAGCAAGACAACTTTACCTGCTGGCTCGAGATCTCACACGCACGTTCTGGTCGTCTACAAGCTTCCAAAGGTGTCAATTTTATGAACTGGATCCTTCGCTCAAGCTAAAGCTACCATCACAACTTTCCCGCTCCGATGCGACACTGTTATGCCGCCTTTGGTTGGGTGTTGCATTCACAAAGGTGTACTCCTTTCGCATTGGTAAGGCAGACACTCCTACATGCGACTACTGCGGAGATGAAGAGACCATCGAACACGTCCTGTGCAGCTGCGCTTGCTACGACACACAGCGATGCCAGCTACGGATGGTTTTGAATCGACTTGACCCCGGACCATTTTGTGTGCAGAAGATACTAGGACCTTGGGCATCTGCCTCAGTTGCGCAGAAAGCAACTAAAGCTCTGCTACTTTACCTTAAGTCAACAAACCTGAGCGACCGCCTGTAAACTGTGTGTGCTCCCCGAGTGTGCTCGTGATTGCGTGTACCTTCTCACCTTTCTGCAACCTCTTTGCTCCCCTTTATCCCTTCCCCAGTGCAGGGTATCAAACCGGATGTGCGTCTGGTTAACCTCCCTGCCTTTCCTTGCATCTTTATCTCTCTCTCTCTCACGTGCCATTGCTTTCACTAGTCGCTAAGCGCTAATGGAGGAGATCAAGGAAGCGGAGTTGTAGTTGAAATTTTGTTTCCATTACAAGCTTTCGCAAATCTGCGAATTGGCGGGGCGACCCATACGGCTATTTTGCTTGATTCTTGATTCTACAGTCTTCCTCCGTCTATACATACGTCCGTTCGTTCGCTGTTCTTTCTTTCTTTCTTTCTTTCTTTCTTTCTTTCTTTCTTTCTTTCTTTCTTTCTTTCTTTCTTTCTTTCTTTCTTTCTTTCTTTCTTTCTTTCTTTCTTTCTTTCTTTCTTCCTTTCTTTCTTTCTTTCTTTCTTTCTTTCTTTCTTTCTTTCTTTCTTTCGTGCTTGTCTGAATGCTTTATAACTTCGCTGAACATCGCGACCGCCCAGCCTCCCGTGTTTTGTGGTGTAAGTTAACCCACGTGCTTGTTGAACGTGAAGCTCGAGAAAACTCTCGTTCACTGCATTGCCCGCCTTTGTTTCGTTTTCCTTTTATACGTTCCATCTAGTCCTATAAGTGTACATGCCGGTTGGCCCCTTGCATATCTATACAGGAGGTGAACGTTAAGGGGCGCTATGTAGTGCCCAACACAAGAAGAAACCGTGGGTATGGCGTCCCTCGAATATTGCGTTCGATGGAGGTCGACGCGCTTGCATACGCGCGAGCGCCCTCTGACGCTGAGCGCCAGGCGTGCATAGTTCGCATTCTTATTCTGCCGTCGGCGTGGACTTTACTGTATCGCCATCGCATGCAGCTGCACGGTGGGCGTATAGTGCGGGGCTTACATGCGCGTTTCCCGACGACGATTCTTCACGTTCGGGATGGCTATACTTTGCTGTCGAGTGCACGTCGCGAGGGAACGGCCGCAACGCTATTGGCGGGAAAGAATAAGGCCCTTTCAGTAGGGGAGCTTTCCCAATTTGTTTGGATATATCGCCGCTCTCTTTTTCGCTGCGTTCTTGTTCTTGTGGTATTACTGTTGTTGTTGTTGTTGTTGTTGTTGCTGTTATGGTTGTTGTTTACTTCTTTCGACAAGTGCACGTTTTTTAGCTCTCGCGTTGTTTTAGAATAGGTGTTTCCTTGGTGTGAATGCGTTCCCGTTGCGGAGGCTTGCTTTGTATACGCATACCGAGGGGTCTTTGCGTTTTCGAGTAAAACGTTGAGTATATGGCGGCCTGCTTGTAAATGGCAATGTCTTCTGGCTGTGATATGTACGCATACATACACAAGGGGCCCCCCTCTCTCTTAGTCAGCCACGAAAAATATCGGTACCCTTGCGCAGCGAGAACCTAATTTTAATTTGTCTAACTAAGACACAGTAATGCCCTAATTTAAAAGATCACCCACGTGATCTGTTACATGCCCGGAGTTGCTGTTTTGTTGACGCTGCACGGTACCCAAACGGAAAAGCGTTCGTTGCAGTCACAGTTGATCGAAATAACACGGTTACAAACTCCTCGACGGTCCGGACCACAATGGCCGAGGTTGCCGGACAGGTCGCAATATATAGCCGTGGCCCGGCTTGACGATGGGAGTGACTCGAGATCGGCAGTCTGAGCATTCGCTAGATGCACCTCTTGGAATCAGCCTCGATGATCCTGCGAAACGAGGAAATACAGCTACACATAATCGTCGAATTCCCCGCTTACATGCGACAGATCTGTCTAACCTCAACTAGTCGGCCCCCAGAGCTGCGCGAGGAGTCGTCGACCGCGTAGCTACTGAACGGCGCGGCGATAAGGTTCTGGACAAAAAGGTCCCCCAATGACGTGCAATTAACTTAATGAGAATATTATCTGGGGAGGCGAAAGTATCCGCGACCGCACAGTACACTGAACAGACCTCAGACTCATGTCGGGGCATATCCCAGTCTCGCACTGTTGCACAAAATTTATCCAGAAATTCAACGTCAAACAAAAGCGTGCTTTACGTGGAAATTACATGGAGGAACAAAAATAAAGGAGGGAGAATTAGGCCACGGAAGTCAAGCCCACTTTCTCGGCCCAACACGTGATCAAAACGTCAGAGCTTGCGGTATAGGTTTTGGTACTGTCGGCGCTGTTCCGAAGTCTTTAAACCACCTGCGTGAGTCGGCCGGTCTGCGCTGAACCAGCTGCTATCCGATTAAAAGCTACTGTGTGCCGTACCTCGAAGTATCGGTTAGTCGCGTTGCTTGCGTTATTTTGTGCAAATGGTCACGTGTTGGGTCGACATTGCTGAAACGGCACGGCTTGCCGAGGCTGCCCGCGTGACGTCACACTCCCTCCTTTTCATTCTTTTTCTCCATGCCAGCTTAGACCACATGCTCTGCTGGTGCCCTGCGGTACAGGTTGAAGACGTTGCATCGTCCAAGTTGGATGCTGTGCTGCGCAGTCCGGATTTAAGGACGCAACTATGGGCAGTCCAATGGGCCCACGACGTGGCGGAGAGGCTAGGCCTATCTGCCCGACGTCGGAGCGGCCTGCTACGTGCTAGTTCACACCCCGACGGACCTAAATAAAGCTTTAGGGGTGGAACTCCTAATAGTCTAACCTTGCATGCGATTATAGTCACGCCTAACCGAGAAAGAAGAGACGAGAAAGAAAAGAAGGCTAAGAAATGGATGGCCATTTCTAACGTTATTCTTCCGCTAGTCTGCGAAGTGCCGCTACTCCCCGATTGGCTGCGGCGCCCGGTACTTACGTATTGGCTGCAGCGCGCGCTTTACCAAAGAGTGCCTTTCTCAGTCTCTTGGATAGTCGCCGTACGTGGCGGATCGTTGGCGGGCCATGGACGAAGCAGAGCGGCGGGGGCGTTTAAGACGCTTGCTCTCTCCTTCCGTGGCTCACGTCTCCTCGGTGTTACCCGCGTCTGCTCGGTGTTACATATAACTCGGAGAGTTATATGTGTGCGCGTTCTTTTTGTGGCTACATTTGCGCTAAGTTTTTACTGCAGACATATATAGCGCATAATTTGGGGGTTGTGGTTATAAATTTTCTCCCCATTTTTTTCTGCTCAATTTAAGCTGGTATGATCTTAATCTTTCTGCTAATGGCGTTAAACGTGAGGGTTCCTGTAATTGGATAAATGCTTCGTGGAGTGGGAAGACGTCAGATTAATTTTGAATTCCCGTTGCGGTTTTTAGCGGGCGCACAAATTTAAGCGCGCGACTGCTTTGTTTCTTGTTTCCATCACATTGCATTAGCTCTTCTGTGTCACCTTTCTTTAGCTTCCTCCCACATACCCCCCCCCCCCCAAAAGAATAATAAATAAATGAGTGTACGCATATTGATTTCAGAATGTTATACCGATATCCCTAGCATAAGATTTTTGCCCGCACTCGCATCTCAACAGGATGAGCGCGGTTGTAGCGCGTGGGCAGTGTGGGCGAAAGAAGGGCAGGGCCGCTCGCTCGCCCCATAAACTGGCGCGAGGGCGCTGCACGCTGAGCCGCCGTGTTGTCTTCACGGCTTTGTTGTTCGCATTCTCCGAGAGGGAGCGCCATTCCTCACCGGATCGCGTCGTATCGCGCCAGCGCCGATCGGTGTTTCTTCGTTACGCGATCGTAACGGGGCACGCACTATACACTTGTGAAGTACAGAATATGCGCGTACTCTTTGTTCAACCTGAGGCCGGGAATGTATACAGTGTGGTACAAAGAAAAGAAGGCGATGACGGCGAAGAAAGTTCCAGAAACGTGTCGATAAAAGAGAACAAGCGTTAGTTCAGTGACGCCGCTTTAGAACAATGGAGGGTGAGCAGTAAAGGTTTCCAAGATTTAAGGAAAGAAGGAGGGAAAGAGTCTTTCGTTCTTGCGTATTTGTTTCATGCATGGTGTAAGTTGCAGGCGAACCGACTACGCACTCTTTTTGCGGAGCGATCAAAGCCGAAAGGGTGGGCGAAGGATATATTTCATCGGCTTCGTATACGTGCCTCTGGACGGCTCAGGTCGGCGGCCATGGATGCACGCGTGCTTTTGTAGCGGCCGCGCTTATACGCATACACGCTCGCCGATCGGCGGCAGGGGAGCCGAAAGAGCGATGCATATATACGGGGGAGCCGCTTTCCTTCGAGCACGCGCGTTGAATGCGCTTTTGTTTTCCAGCGTGCCGACGTGTTGGGAAAAGTATACACGCCTTCCGTGTAACGCGAAGGCCGTTGTCTTGTGTATACATGCAGGCGCGCCTTCTGAATTGATGCTGTTGCTTATTCGTCCGCAGTCCTTGTGAATGGAGGTTTAATGCGGTCGGGAGCGGTGACGGATTGCGATGCTCGCTGGGTGTCGTGCTCCGCGCTGCTGTGAATCTGGAATATCGCTACAGTGCCGACGTTACGGAAAGATTGGTTAGGGCGCCGGAGTAGTTCGTCAGTTCCGTGCAGTATACAGCGACAGACGCGACGTGACTATAAACTCTAATATCGGAGCGGGTAAAAAGGGCGTCTTCTTGATCCGCAACAGTAATCATCTATCGCACGTGCCTTTTCTTGCATTGTCGCCACGCACGTGTCATGGCATTGTTGATAGGCGAGCGGCTGTGTTTTCGACGAAAGAAATGCAAAAAAAAATCTGATTGATTGATATGTGGGGTATAACGTCCCAAAACCATCGTCGAGGACACGGGAAATTTTGACCACCTGGGGTATTTTATAACGTACACACAATCTGAGCACACGGGCCTACAACATTTTCGCCTTTATCGAAAAAATGTAGCCGCCGCAGCCGGCATTCCATCCCGTGTCCTGCTGGTCAGCAGCCCAGTACCTTAGCCACTAGACCACCGTGGTTGAGGGATGCAAGAAAACTAGACGAGGATTATCGTTGTGGGACAAAAATACTTTTTTTATTACACGATATCTATTTTCTTGTTTTTTAATGTAGAATCCTGGCTGTTCTCGATTCACGCCATCAAGACGGGGACAGATTATACGTGGATGCGCTGCGCTGTAGTGCTGTCGCGAATCGCCACGATTAATTAGTTGAAAATGCGAAAAGTCGTTCCTTAAATCTCGGAACACATGAAATATACCGCGCGATAGTTCATCGAGCATTGTACGCGTGATTGCTTGTTTAGGACTACAATTTTATTGCTCACGTGACCACAACATAGGTGCTTGCACTGCGGTTGGCCTCGGCGTCAGCGCTGGGCCTTTCGCCCGGTGTTTTATTTTTAGCCGACCGCTATTTTCGATGTTGTGTTTATCGCGTCGCGGGGTGGTTCCGTCTGCTTATCGAGCATTGTATCGCCGCTTAGAGGCGCTGCTCCTCATTAAAGAAAATTCAGAGATAGAGAAAGGGAGAAGACAGATGGCGCCCCCGGTGTCTCGTTTTTGATGCTTCAGGGAAGCGCTCTTTATATATATATATATATATATATATATATATATATATATATATATATATATATATATATATATATATATATATATATATATATTGCTGGGTGTTGTCCGAGTGTACGCTATTCGAGATGTGGCGGGTGCGTCTATCCGCACCTCGTGAGGTGGTGTGTACTTCCTGTATACACTTTCCGGTTTCTGTCGGGTACACGCTCGTCGTCCCTATCACTGTTTCAATGCCATTGTCTGTTATTAGAAGAGTCTGCGCCTACTGCTGCGAACAAGGCGAGACGATCATCGAGCTGTACAACGACGCTTTGACACTCAACGTCGGCTAGCTTGTGATGGGCAGGTTAGGTGTGGAAACATGATTTCTGCAAGGAACGGGGTGGGGTAGCTTGCGGGAAATGAATGAATGAAACATTTATTACATACTGCAACAGCTTATACGGGAAGTTCACTTCTTGAGGTACTTTTTCTGATAACTCCCCCGCCTTTTTTTTAAGAATACACATTTAACGAATTCAGGGGTTGGGGGGGGGGGGGTGTTCAGGACGTATGGAACCCCTCTCCCCTGCCTATCCACTTGTGGTTGGAGCCGTTCCCTTAATATCGGGTCATGGCATCCCATCGTGTGACACGGGTAGGCCACTGAACGAATTGAGTATACGGATTACTTGTCGGGAGTTTATTCGCATGTTTGTTTGCCCACCACTCGGACAGCTGCTTTTCGCAGGCCACCACAGTGTGTTTGTCTACCATGCTGGGACTGTTAACACCGTGGTTCTCGCCATTCTCTTATATCTCTTGGATACAGAGCGGTTGTGGCCCTTCCGCGTCTTCCATCGGAGTAGTGCGGAGTAGTGTCCCTGTACATGCTACCGTCCAAACTTCGCGCCGTATTTGTTTTTTGCACGCGCGATCATTGGCTTCACTGCACATCCGTTGAACATAACGACGGACCTATGCGCAACTCTGCTCGTGTATAGACCATTTTACCTATGACATATGGGCGCTGCTGTATTGGGTGGTGAAGTCGATGTTTTCTTGTTTTTACGTGTTGCGATGCGAATTAATAATTCCACGAAACATCATATGCGCTCACTCAACCGCTTTCATGCGCATGCGTCTACCATAACACTGTTCGTTTAGTTGTAAAAATAACATGGCGGCACTGGAACATGGCGGAACTGAAAGCCCTCCGTAAAGTAGCCGATACAGAGCACATTCAGTAACACTAGTTCGAAGTGAATGGTAGCGCCGCCTCTGAACCTACTGAGAATATTAGTGTGTTTCGTAATTATTAATCAAAACAGTTCATTACCTTGGGTGATCGAATAGTGGTCCTGGAGCAGTGTACCTAAAAAGGCGATATATGCGGACGGGAATCAATGCCAATACGTCGATTTCTTTTTTTTCATGATGAACTTCGACGACCGACTGTCAAGGGTAAGTGAGTTCTTTGCGAAAGAGAGACAACTCGTATGGTATTAGGCCTTGGGCGTGTTTCACATCTTGGGCATTAAAATAAGCCCGTGAAAAGCCTATCCAATATAGCTCCTTATTCAAACTGCCGCCTGTATACACCAGCGGAGTCGTAGCTGGATACACGAGGAGCCTTCCGAGAACGTTCTTCACACTGTAGCAAACTCTGAAAATAGTGTAGCGAAGTAATCGTATACCCTCCAGTGACCACTCGGCGACGCGCCAGCTGTCGAGAAACCGTGATAACCTCGTGCATCTCGATCCAGACTGTGGCGATTCGCCTGGCATGTTGCCGAATCCACATGGGCTGCTGCAGCTGCTTATCGCGTATATGTGTGTGCGCACTCAGTCCACTTTCGTCGGCATATTTCGCGCGTGTTCTCGTTGTTACATATATATTTTTTTGTTGTTGCGTCCGGTCAAAACGCCCCACACACCTCGCTAAAGTGTGGCAGCGCCCGTCCGCTTACTATGCGCTTTCCGGGCACCCTGTTGTGGGCTTTCGGGTTGTGCGTGCGGTGTGCGGACCGACCGAGCGCGGCTGCGGCGACGCTTGGCTGCGCGGTTTCGCCTTCTCGTTACACGCACCGCTGGCCAAGTTGCGTGGACCAACTGGACTCGGGGCCCTCGACCGAAGCTCAGCGCGCGGGGCCCCCGGGCGCACTTCAACGAGCCGGCGCTCCGAAGAAGGGCGTCGTGGAGACATCGCGGCACGTCGCACCGACGCGACGCGCCTCTTGCCGCTGCAGTTCGGTGCAGCTCTAGAGATGACGGGCTCGTGCTGCGTTGAGTGCACGGAGAAGAATTTCTTCCGCATACGTTTTCCATCGCTATTGCGGCCAATTCGAGGTCGGCTTACCTCGTTGCTTCAAGAGCGGATGCAAATGCCTTCGACACTGTAATCGTCGGATTCCTCGCCAAGACTTTGTTATGAATTCCTGTCATTTGCTTTGTATGTTTCATCCTCTTCTCCCTGTAACTTCCTCAGTGTGGTAACGAATGAATGAATGAATGAATGAATGAATGAAGTATCAGCGAATCAACCATTGAGAGAGAGGGAATGAGAGAAAGACGGCAATGAAAGGGGATATGTTGTTCGCATTGTAGGAATTTAAAGCGTGCACTACCTCGCGCGTTCGTTTTATTTTTTTTTAGCGCGCTGACCAAACTATAGTTATGTATTTATAGACGCGTGATGGCATCTGTCGCACCGATGCACGCAATTTCGGTGCGCAGATCATTGTGGCCGTGCTGATCGGCCCGTGCATATATCTATCTCTAGAGGTATAGTAATTGGATTCATCTCTCGCATCGCTTTGGCCCTCAACGAACGGAGCGCTCCGTGCATATATATACATACCTCCTCGGTTCTGTGCCGTGGACTCTATTTTCTCTTATAGCTCGGCATAACGAGGCTTCTTATGCCTGTTCTACTATATACGGAGCCGAATGTGCAAGAGAAGCGTATATAAGCGATACGTGGTGCCATCGGAAGAAATTGACTCTACACGCTCGGTCTACATTGGCGCTTGTCTCTTGTTCATTTTACGTGCATGCACGACTGCTTCTTCACGCGTTCACTTATGCAGCGTGTCGTGCTTATAAAGCGCGCGAGAGGAAATGATGACTACGGAACGAGTTCCGCTGACTCGCCCGAGGAGGCAAACGGCTCGATATGTTTACGATCCGTCTTTTCTTCCCGTTGCCACCTGATCCGTTCGAGTGTAACGAAAGTGTCGATTGAACTTTTCGCGCCATGCCGAACCGTGCGTGCAGTTTCACTTATAAAGCGTACGGCTCGTGCTGTTTTTTTATTTTTCGTTTTTTTTTCGGAACTCGATTACCTTTTTCTCTGGCTTTCGCGTTCTTCTTTCATCCTTTTGACTTTTGACGGATATTTGATTCGCGGTGCAGGTTCGAGAATTTTTAATCTCGTTGTCAGAGAGCATCGTGGAGTGTTTTCGCTTATATAGGCACGCAGATTATAAAAGTACGAAGCCGCTGTCTTATTATACGTATTTCAAAGTTGTTTTGTCTTTTCTCTTTAATATAAAGTCTGCGAACGCATATACGGTGCGATCGCAATATTCGATGCCAGAAGTATACGCGCCGATGTATACTGCAATGTAATATACTGCACCGTGCGCTTGGTGCTGTTGCTGCCCTCGGGATTGAGCGTAGACGTTAAAAAAAAAGCATGTCACTGTATTGCGCGTGAACGTGCTTTTCTTTTCTTTTTTTTTTGCCCTGTAGCAGTGTGTGTGCTGCTTTTGACTGTCAAGGCAGGGCAATCTTTTGCATTCGGCAGTTGTCGTATCATGGAATGCGTGTTGTAACGGTTTATTGTGGGGTTTTCTTTTTTTTTTTTACACGCGTAAAAGCAGGACTGTCTTCATCCCGTCCCGTTTCATACGCAGACGTTGTCTGGTCAGGTTCGTCGTTGTGCACGTGTCCTCGGTGGCAGCCATTTTATAACTATATGCTTCTTGCCAATCAAAGCGTAAGGCTGTCTATAGGTGGTTCCTGGCACTCTCGTTCATTTCTAGTTAGGCAAATTAAAAAAAACGCACGCGCAAGAGAAGGCTGGGCTGATTTAATCTGATCCTGACTGAGTTACGTGCCTTATATATATGGCGTATCCATATACGTTTTTGACTTGGGCTGCTAACGTTGAATTAGAGCTCCTTCCCATACTTTTCTTCTGTGAACTGTGACATTTTCCACGCACCCCTATGTTCGTCAGCTTAGTGGCACAGTAAATATTGAATTATACATAAACACATATCTACATATGTACAGTACGTATGTGTTGGGCCAGGTGCTTCATAACTTTACATACTGCGAACAAGTTTAAAGAGCGTGAATAAAGGTCACAGTTTGGGCACAAGGCCGAAGCACTGAATGCGATAGTAACGATAGTAAGACATCAGACTGTTATGCGAAGTAAGGCTAGGAGAATCAGGAACCATACGAAATGTAGTGAACACCGCCGAATGTGCTTGAATTGACAGTGATTGAGTAACCACAATATATAAACAGGTGTCATCGTGAATAGTTGACTGTGTTATACGTCCGACAGGAGGCGAAGTCCGAGTTCGGCATCGAGAAACACGACACGACAAGCCACTGGGTTTCACGTCGAAGTTTTCAGTGACTATCGCCGGCACATCCTGTATACATACATAGGCACACCGCACCGAAGTTGTGTAGCAAGAAGTTCATGACGTCAGTCTGCAAGGTTCCTGGTGAGATGTACACTGTTGCAACGACGAAGCTGTGCGATGTTTTAACGGCGCAAGCGTGCACCACAACTCATCTGGGGTGGCGAGTTGAGGTTGTCCGTCTAAAGTGATAGTGGCAGTGTGCATTTCGATAGGAACCGAATTCACAGGCGCGACAGGACTAGCAACTTCCTGAATAGTCCGAAATTGTGGCAAGCAATTTTTCCTGTTGCTTCAGAGTGAAAGTGGAGCCAGAGGAGTTTTAGAATGCCCCTTTCATGCAACTGTACATCCTTCAGTGAACCGAGCCCCACCATCGTGATCACGCCATCGGACAAGGCAATGCTTAGGGAAATCATGTATGTTTTGTCCAAGCAAAGTACATGCTTTGTTCAAGGCTATTTCTTTTAAGACCATTGACAGTAAACCGGTGGTAAATGGTGTATATACATAGCTCACCGTTAGTGTGATAGACAGTATCTGAGCGGCGTGGCCTAGTTAGATAATGCACCGCGCTGAGAAGCAAGTGGTGACTGGATCGAATCACCAGTGGGTGTCTTGGATTTTTTCCTCTGACTCGTTTTATTTGTGCATTTGAGAAATGTAGACATACCCATACATATCCGGGACATGACGGCGGCGGCAAAAATCAGCTGAGAGTGTCCGTACAATTGCTATCGCAATAATACAGCCCGTTAGAACACAGAAGCACGCTTCGCCTCGTGCGTGTTTCTGTGTTAATACGCGTTACCATCTTCGCGCAGTTTGAACTTGTTTGCAGTATATATGTAGGACCAGGAAGACGTCTCATTTTAAGATTGGAAGCAAACAAGCAGGCTGCCCGCCACGGGTGTGCTGCGCGTCACTACCACAAGGTGGATGCACAACTTCCTTCATCGACGCGCACTGACGCAGTGGCGGCCGATTCCTTCGATTTAGTGGGCGTGCCCCCAGGGTCAAGGCACGCGTGCAGCTCCCCCCGTTTTCCCGCGCGTTTGCATGCATGCAGGCAGGCACGAGAGGCTCGTTGTGCGCTAATGAGATTTTGGAAAAGCAGAGCGCAAACACCGCCGCGGAGGTGTTTCACAGCTCGGGTCGACTGGCGGTCCCTTGTCGCCCGTCGTGGCCGTCGCCGCATCGTTCTGCTCGGGGCTCGATTAGGGCGGCCGTTCGTGTCCAGTCACCGGCGGCGTCGGCAGCCGCCTCTCTTGATGAAACTAAGGGGGTCGCATAAGTGTAAAGGCGTATTCGCCGACGATATTAAAGCGTAGCGGTTTATTGCTCGTCGCTGCGGAACACCCGCCCCCACTTGCTCTTTTATCGCTTGTATTAGGGAATATCGTGGAAGGTATGTATTTATTTATTTATGCAGTGATACCTTATAGATGCCTCGTGGCAGTGCGTAAATGTGGGCTAACGCAGAAAGAAGTTGAGCAAGTAAAGAATAGCAAACAATTTTATATTTATTTATTTATTTTATTTTCAGATTTACTGCCAGCTTTTGAAAAAGGCCTTTGGCAGGAGCGGGCAGAACAAATAAAAGAATGCGAGAACATACGCAAATACGTCCACAAAACAACCGCAACAATGAGCGGGAACAAAATAAAAACAAAAAATATACAATTACGCAATCAACAAAGTGACAGCAGGTACTTTTAACAACTTGTTTGGTACCAAGCCAGACCTACACTGATAAAAACTATTAATAATATACAAGACATGACTGGAAAGAGCAGGAGAAATCTGGACCGAGGTGCACCGCTAAACAAAACAGAGCTACAATGTGACACACTCAACATCAACAACAAAAAAAGAAGAAAAAAAAACATCAGAACAACATTATTGTTTCGCAATCACATATCAGTTTGCAGAAGTCGCGATACTAGGAAAGCGGAGTGACGACCAAGATACCGAAAAAATTACAGATAATCTGACAATGCTTCAGCAAAAGAATTTAGTGTAGTACAATCAATTACATTGGATGGAAGCCGATTCCATTCACGCGTTGTTCTCGGAAAAAAGGAGTTTTTGAATGTGTCTGTTTTACAGCTAAAATCCTTTATCTTTTTCGTGTGGTGTGATCGCGTCGAGCGCTTACCAACCAGGTCGATAAAATTACTCTTGTCTATTGCCAGCTTATCATGATAAAGGGAGTACAAAAACTTGAGCCGTTCAAGCTGACGTCTCTTTTGCAATGTATCCAGCTCTGATTCTGCCAAGATTGAAGTTACAGATACTTGCCAGCGATAGCAATTATGAACAAACATGATGCCCTTCCTTTGAACGAGTTCTAGTTTATCAATGTTGTTTTGTGTACGGATCCCATATAACTGATGCATATTTGAGGGAGGGCCTAATGAAAGTTTTGTAAGCCAGTAACTTTATTTCCTTGGTTGATTTTCGCAATGACCTTCGAAGGTATCCAAGTTTACGCATGGCTTTATTTGTAATATACGAAATATGTTCATTCCATCTAAGGTCCGAGGTAATAATTACGCCTAAATATTTGTACCTTTCTACAACGGAAAGAGTGTGATTATCTATGGAATATGGAAAGCTTAGGGGATGCTGTTTACGCGTTATTGACATGGCTACCGTTTTAGCCTTGTTAACACTCATTTGCCACGTTGAACACCAAGTTTGTATTTTCGCTAAAGAAGAATTCAAAAGAACTTGGTCGCAGCGGCTTTGA
Organism: Rhipicephalus microplus; assembly: GCF_013339725.1. Taxonomy (NCBI): domain Eukaryota; kingdom Metazoa; phylum Arthropoda; class Arachnida; order Ixodida; family Ixodidae; genus Rhipicephalus; species Rhipicephalus microplus. The sequence continues at coordinate 132,435,464 of NC_051165.1, forward strand.
ATTTCATGATAGAGGATGCAGTCATCTGCGAATAGTCTAATTTTTACTGGTATATCCTGTACTATGTCATTAATGAACACAAGAAAGAAAAGTGGCCCAAGCACCGAACCTTGAGGTATACCGGATATAACTGTTTCTGCTGGAGAGCACGTACCATCAATTGTTACACATTGTCGTCTTAAATTTAAGTAATATTTTATCCATGACAGAAGTGTATCGTTCTTCAGTATGGGTTGAAGTTTTAAAAGCAGCTTTTGGTGCGACACGCGATCGTACGCTTTTTCAAAATCTAGAAAAATAATATCTGTTTGACCTTGCCTGTCAAGGGTTTTGGCGAGTTCATGTACTGTTTCTAATAGTTGTGTTACGGTAGATAGACCTTTTCGGAAGCCGTGTTGCCTGGGGTCAATAAGTTTGTTTTCTTCTAGAAATGTTGATAAGTGCTTGAACAAAATATGTTCCAATATTTTTGCACTTGTACACAAGAGGGTGATAGGTCTATATGAAGTAACCAAATGTGGAGTGTTTGATTTAGGTATAGGCGTAATTTTACCGTATTTCCAGTCTTCTGGGATCTTAGATTGGGATAAGGATTTGTTAAATATAAGATGCAGATAATGTGAGCTCCATTCAGCGTACCTCACCAAGAAGTGGTTATCAATACAGTCTATTCCGGGTGTTTTTTTACGATCAATTTGAAGCAAAAGAGAAAGGACACCTTCCTGGGATATCGAAATGTTGCTTATTGGGGGAATGTTCTCGAACTGGTTGACTGAAGGTGTAATTGTGTCATCTTTCGTGAATACTGAACAGAAGAATTCGTTAAAGGACGTTGCAATGGTGAGTCGGTCAGTGACGGTTTCCCCGTTAACTACAATGTTAGAAATTGACTTCTTATTTGGGGAAAAATAGCGCCAAATTTTTCAGGAGACGAGAGAAGAAAATTTTTCATAGTTACTTTGTGGTAAAATTCTTTAGCCTTTTTAATGCTTTCTTGAAGGCGTTTGCGCATTGACGCAAGTTTTTCACTGTTAGCTAGTGATGGAGACTTGCGATGCTGTTTTCTTAATTTTTTTGTCTTTCGTCCCATACGCACTATTTCTCTTGTAATCCATGGATTAACCCTATGGCTGAAAATTTCTCTGAAGGGCACAAATTGTTCAATGCACGACAAAACAAGTGATTTAAAAAAGTGCCACAAGTCTTCGACAGAGCAATCATTTGACTCGTAAAGGGAACAGAATGTTGGAAAGGACATGTCTAGAGCGTCAATAATGTCCACATCTTGAGCACGTGAAAAAACTGGAACCGACCGTCGGTATTTCTCTGTTTTGATGATACGATTTCCAGGGATCGACAAGAAAACCATTTTATGATCTGAAACTCCTTCCATTACTTGTACATCAACGTTTCGACTTGCAATACTCTGGCTAACAATAAAGAGATCCAAGAGTGAGCTCTTGTCTTTCTGAATGCGCGTGGGTTGTTTGACTAATTGCGTTAAATTATGAAAGAGCATAAGGTCCACAATGGGTTCCGCCGCACAGACGAGTGGCTGCGGAAAATCACCGGACCAGTCGATGGACGGAACATTAAAGTCTCCAGCTATCAACACATTGCTTGTGTCACATCTGCTAGAACACAGGAATTCATTCAGCTTTTCGAAGAATGTGTGATCACTATTTGGGGGGCGATAGAATGCGCCTACAGACAAATTTAGGTCGTGTAATAGAGTTTGATAATAACACATTCAACGCCCGGTATATCGGTTTGCCTTATCACTTGCAATGACTGTTTTACCATAATAGCAACGCCACCACCACGCGTGTCTCTATCTTTTCGATAAATCTTGTAGCCAGGTGGTGTAACTTCTTCATCGCTTATATCATAATTTAACCACGTTTCGGTGATTATCAGGATGTGAGGGCGATGGGTCATTACAATACTCTCCAAGTGTTCAAGTTTATTCATGACGCTACGAGCATTTAGGTTCAGGCATATGAGGGGTTTGCCATCTTCAATTTTATTTCATTTTTTGCGTACTTGGCTACACCCGCCCTTCTTTAGGGGAATTCTTTTGATTTCTTGGCTACCCCGGCCCTTCTTTATAACATTAGCACGCGCACCCCCCCCTCCACGCGCGCGCGCGCACACGCGCGCGCGCACACACACGCACACACACACACACACACACACACACACACACACACACACACACACACACACACACACACACACACACACACACACACACACACACACACACACACACACACACACACACCCACACACACACACACACACACACACACACACACACACACACACACACACACACACACACACACACACACACACACACACCACACACACACACACACACACACACACACACACACACACACACACACACACACACACACACACACACACACACACACACACACACACACACACACACACACACACACACACACAGAATTAAAAATACTTTAACACACCTGCTAACGGCACAAAGCGACTGAGCCGCCGTGTGTATAAAACGTTCATAAAACACTCTCTCTCTCTCTCTCTCTCTCTATATATATATATATATATATATATATATATATATATATATATATATATATATATATATATATATATATATATATCGGTTTTTAGCTTTGCGGCTTTGTTATATTAATTTCGCATCGTTTATTATTTTGTTCTCTCCAGCTCTTTACGGCTTCGCGTCGCCTAAATCGTTCGTTCATCTCGTCTCTTTGCCCTCGCGGTAATTTCTCTTACCGTACTTTTTGAAAGCCAGCTCCCATTGTAACCTATCTCCCGATGTTAATTGTGTGCACCCGTCTCGGAATCACTTATAAGCACAAAGCACCCACTTCACGCACCTTACCGAACGGAAGGCAACTATAGTTCTCCATCAGCTTTGACAGCCGTGAATCCTTTTTCCGTTGCTATAGGCGCGTACGGCGGCGCGCTGGGCTCTGCATGTCGACGGGTTTGAGCTTCTCGGTCCGTGGCGTTGGCAGCAGCCTTGGGGCGCAGGGAAGGCTAATCAGTGTTCTCGCACGCGGTTCGCATTAGCCGCGCGCTGAAAGCCAACGCGCCACAGTCCCGATAGCTGAACATCAGCAAACAAACGAAGTAAATGAATTACATTCAAATTAGGTGTGTTTCGGTTTTGTGCGGCCTTCGTGGTGTCTAAGCTGTAGCGTCTTTTTCCTTCTAAGTTCTTTCACAGCGCTATGCAGGATCGCGCGAGACATAGCTACATGAGCGGGTGGCGAAACACACCGTTTCTCGCGGAATATGAGCGGTGAGCCAACGGTGTCGTTAGCGCATGTACACGGGACATCTCGGCTCCATTTTATTCGCTTTATTGGGAAGCTACTTGGCGCTTTCGAAGCCATGCGAAGTGGTGAATCTGCAAAAACTTCGAGTACCAGCGTTGCCATTGTAGTTCGCAACACGGCGCTGCAGCGTCGTTTGTATAAAACTTGCTTTAGGTAGTTTGCACCAGCGCTACGTAACGCTGCACGTTATTTCGTGTAGACATGGTGACGTTGCACTGTGTCCAGCATTCGGCTTTGTAATGTATGCATGCGAAAAGCGTGTTATAGCATGTTTTCAATTCTACACCGTCTATGCAATTCGCTCGGCTGTATACACATGAGTGCGCGGCACTTGTTCTGCACCTTCCCGTGAGTTTGAGTACGGTGTTTTCGGTCGTGTTAGAAATATAACACTACAAGGCCGCACAGTTTTCTCATATTCGCATCGCGGAAACCATGATACAAACTTCCAGCATTAGCAAGCGTGGGCGCTATATCGAACGAGCGTCACACATCACCTTCTTCTTGCATAAATGTCCTGACGTTCTCTAGAGTTCCATAGACAACTATCGCGGTCGTTGGCTTTGTTAGAATGCGATGTCACTGATGTGGGCTGATATTGTTGGCATCACTTTCTAGGATGTCAACATCGTGGCCTAAGCACCACAAGAAAGTTTCCTTTCTCATCGAACGCGCGCCTAAGCGTAAGAGTTCTGTTTGAAAGTTTGTTTTGAGGGGATATGCGCAACTGTTTTTCCAGGTTTTTCACGGCGGCACAAAAGCGGTGTATACCTATACCCTTTAAACGGACGGACTTTGGCTTATACGGAACCCTGGATTGTCTCACCTGAATATATAGGGGGTAGCGAGCGCGATTTCTCTCTCTCTCTTTCTGGCATGTTTTGTTGAGTAGGTGGTTCATTCTTGCTGAGTCTAAACTGGAAATGTGTGTACTTACTTTATTTACCTCTAGATACTGTTATTATATTCGGCACAATTGCCGGAACATGTGAAATGCAGAACGTATGCAGTGAACCAAAACATTGGGCATGTGGTGCGCTATCCCTCCAATCCTTCCAATATTCCTGCAGCGGAATTTCATGGCCATGGCGGGCATCGAGCTCAGTGTCTGTTTAGTTTCGAAAAATAAAAAAAAGAAGCATTTCTTTGGGGTTCAATAAAAACTTCGATGCTCTGCACGATGCCTCCACCACATGACACGATTGTGAGGCGGCGAAGTGTCACTTCTGTCATTGGCGTGCGCTTCGCGTTGCGAAGTCAATCTGTTGGGAGATACCAACTTAGTGTAACTTAACCCGGCTACATCTACGCTGGAATCTCTGCTCTTTACGGCGCATCTTCGTCGTAGTCGTCGTTGTCGTCGTCGTCGTCGTCGTCGTCGTCGTCGTCATCATCATCATCATCATCACCATCATCATCATCATCATCATCATCATCATCATCATCATCATCATCATCATCATCATCATCATACCAGCCTGACTACGCCCACTGCAGAACAATGACCTCTCCCATGTTCCGCCAGTAAACTCAGTTCTGTGATTGTTGCTGCCGCTTTATACCCGCGAACTTCCTAATATCGTCTGCCCACCTGCCACTCTGCCTTTTTCCCTCTACGGCTCGCCTTCTCTTGGAATCCAATCTGTGATCCTTAATGACCAGTGGTTATCTTGCCTTCGCGCTACGTGCCCTGCCAATTTCTTTTTCTTGATTTAGACTACGATGTCCTCAACACCTGTTTGTTCTCTGATATACACTCTGCTGTCATCTTTTCCCTTAGCGTTAAGCCTATCATTGTCTTTTCCATTTCTCGCTGCGTCGTCCTCATCATAAGTTGAAAATTCTTTGTAATCCTCCAGGTTTATTCTCTGCAGGTAAGTACCGGTGAGATGAAGCTGTTGTGTATGTTCCTCTTGAGGGAGATATTGTAACGGGTGCAAGAGAGGAAAAGTCGAAAACTGGTTTATTATGGGCGAACTTGTGCCCTGAAAATTATGTGCGAAAAGATGGAAGAGTCCGCTAGAGCGTTCCAAAAACAAAAACTGTTCCTCTGCCCACGCACCTTCTTCTTCTTCGCAGCTTTAACCCACACTGGCTCGTGCCTGTGAACAAGAGGCATGAGTCGTGCGGCCCCAAGCAAGAGTGCGCACAAGACTGTGGACGCTGATTTTTCGTAATGTCCGATATTGTAAACAGTCTCACAGTGGCAAACAGTGGTAAACAGTGGCAATATAGTGGCAATCTACTAGTCACGCTTTGAGAAAGCTTGCCGAATGGGCGCCACCCTATTCTTTAGTTAGTTCTATCTCGTGGGGCATCCATATACGATGAGCTAAGAGCTGACCGGCAGGGCCTGCCAAGTTGCAGCTGCAAATGGGGACTGGATTGTGTGCTACGTACGCTGTCTGAAGATAACTGAATGATCGTGTTTTCAACTGCGTCTTCAGTGACCTATTGCACCGAATAGCGGTCAGCGACACTTCGCGAGCGTTCTGTAGCTCGACGGCTAATGCTTCCGATTACTATGCGGTGTTCGTTCGAACGTGAGCTCGGCGTGCACACAGCGAGCATGGCAGTGGGTGATATGGTCGGACTCGATTCGTCGCGTTATCGCTCAAGGCTTGGCAGCGTCTGAATTTGGCAGGCGTGCTGCAGTCTAATGATTGCAGATAGCGGCCGATATTCTGGAAAGAAAGAAGTCACCGTATTCTCTCATTGATAACCCATGGGGCCGAAGGAAAGAAAACTGTGGGTATTGTGGTATGAAGGAGGGAGAGAGGGGAAACGAGAGGAGAAGGGGTTGAAAGGTGACACCTGGAGGTTGAGAGAGAGAGAACGGGTCATGGTGCTTGACTGCTCACCCGCAGGTCGCGGTATTGCATCCTCACCGTGGTGGCCGCATTCTCGATGGAGGCGAAAACGCTTGGAGGCCCGCGTGGTTAGACAGCTATATATGTGCTCGTGAAAGAACCCTGGGTGGTCGAAATGTGAGGAGCCCTCCACTACGACGTCCATCCAAATTATGTCGTGATTTTGGGACGTTAAACCCCAAGAAAAAAAAAAAAAGACAGGCAGAGCTTATTATACAGTAGGGATAAAACATTTGCAAGGTTTAGAGGTTAGCAGAGAATAGAACGCTAGGATGTTTTCGTGGGATACGTTCCGTTGACGTAGAGCGTAGCGAAGCGGTTAAAGCATTGTTTTATTGTACTAGTTTCTTCTTGTCTGGTCGGCTCGGACGCGGTATGTTTGTAATCGCAATCGGAGAGCAGCCAACATTACAACTTCGTTTAAGTTGCCACGTTTTGTAGCGCCCTCGAACAGGTGTAACTAATTTGCATGGTGTCCTTAGAGAAAGTAATCCGCATATATTCTTCTTTAGTTCGCGTTTCATCGACTCCGCATTGGAGTTTAGCAAAGAATAATTAAATGGCTACAGTGAGGAATCTGTAGTGCTGCTCGCATGAGAGATCCGATGCTGCAGTGTGCTACGAGGCTGTCCGTGAGTTGTAATCACCAAGTCCCGCCAGGAACCATCTACCCGTAGTACTTGCGGAGGCCGGTGGAATTACGCAACTTCGTTGTTTTTTTTTTTTTTAAATTGGTCACTTCGAACTGCGTGCACGTGTGAGGGATTCTTTTATTGCGGTAACGTCAGTATAAATAAAGTAGGAAGGAAGAAAGAAAAAAAAAAGCAGTGCCTTAGTTTGCCAAAGCCTGCTGTATTCATGGGCATTACGAAACATTCCTGATTGATTTTGGCCGTTAAGGTGGTTAAATGATATTGAAGGTAACCAATGTACCGCTTATATGCATCTTTTTTTTTTGCATTTCCTAATCAATGAATATTTCTTCTCGAACTGCAAAGCTTTCATTCTGAAAGAAAAAAAAAAGAGAGCAAAAAAAGTAGTTTTTGCGTTTCGGTTGTAGTTTCAGGCCACACGCCGCCGTTATTTTGTTTTTTTTTTGTTTTCAGAACCGCAGTGTTTAGGTAGTGCTGGATAGAGGGAATTTCGTTCACAGTTCGGTTAACATAGTGTGATCATAACTTGAATAAAATGTTCGCTTAACTTTACTTCAGGCTGGCTTGGCGAGCAGTGCGTCAACTTAGCAGACTACATGGGTCTAGCGGAACTCGCGCTGAGCAATTAAGAGGCTGCGCAACTTTCTTTTGCGCGTGTAATTTATGAAGGGAATATCTCTCTGCAAAAGCGGAGTGCAAAAGTGGAGTGCAAAAGCGTGTCGCAAGCGTGTACTTACTTGTAAAAGCGAGCTGCCGTGTTGGGCCTCGCTAATATGACGCTTGCAAATGGGAGCCGACCCTTGGTCACCGCGGCTGTTCGTTATACAGGACGAGCTCTCGGAACCACCACCACCACCGCGAACAAGCTGCCATTTGTTTCGGACGTTTGGCTTCTCAGGAACCCGGATTGGCTCGGTGTTGCTTGCGGGCCGGCCACCGCCGCCGTTATGTCTCGCCAGCGCTGGTTAGACGGAACAGCGCTGCAGCGTGCCTATAGTGGAAACCATCAATTCTGGCGGCTATGCGGTGCAATGAGTTTAGCCTGTTTCGTTCTGCTGTTTCGAGGAACCGCGGAACGGCCGAAACGAGGCTTCTCGTCGGAGAGAACAAATCTCAACTAGTTTTGCGTTGCACCGAGGAGTAACAAACGATGCGTCCGCCGGGAAACGAGCCGGAGTTGAGGGAGGATTGGGAGCCGAAACTGTATGCCTTATTTACACTTCACACGTGGCGTGGGTGCTCCTGCTCGTAACGCGCCGCCTGCCGGCGTGCTCTCGAACTAGAAGAAAGAAGTGAGTGAAAGTCCGAGTCTGGGCTTTCTTGTTATGCTCGTTTCACTGTCAGTGGCAGGTCATTTTTACCATTTTTGTACTCTCAGGTCCATAGGTTGACAAAAAAAAAAAGAAGAAAATAAATAGATGATCTAGCTGACGCAGACTCACATAAACGCATTCTGAGCTTATTTCTCGCCTTGAGTCATGCTCTCCAAACGTTTCCTCAACTGGATTCACCAGGCCTCTGATTCGCTAAAATTTTTCTCAACCGGTCTCGCTCGGACTCGCACTGGGAAAAATATTACTTTCTGGGACTCACTCAGGCTCATCAACGTATATCATGTTGAAAGTAGAGCCTTTTTTAAAGAGGACAGAGGAGACAAAAAAAGACGCGACTGTCTTTACCTCAGAGTATGCGATTACTCACCAACCCTATTCCAACCCTATTTTGCAACGCTATTGCCTATTGAACTGAGTGAGTGATTCTTGGTCCATTGAGTCAGAGTGGGTGGACTCGTGAGTGAGTTTCTTGGGTTTATGCTAAAGACCGTTGGGTATCTATTACCAAGTTGGTTGACATAGCGCGCAGGATCGTGGCCCACTTTCTTGAAATTGGCATGGTTCTTGGGACATCACTGACATAGATACGAAAGGGGGTTCTATTCAGTGCTGATTCGCTGGATGTAGAGGCTAATTAAGGAAGACGCTTGATCGGCAAATTGGCATTCCAACCTCTAACTTCGTCATTCGTGGCGAAATATATTTCGCTGGAGCCTTCAAAGGCTGCGATTACGCGAAGAAGCAGCCCCTGCCTCCTCGATTTACATCGGAGCTACTTTGCCCCTGAACACACGTGTCGAGAAGTGCAGCATTGATCGCCGAAGGCGGTTACGAAGAGGCGAATAAGCGGTGAAGCGCATGCGAGCGATTTATGACTATGGCCCCCGCCGTGGTGGTCTAGTGGCTAAGGTACTCGGCTGCTGACCCGTAGGTTGCGGGTTGGAATCCTGGGTGCGGCGGCTGCATTTCCGATGGAGACGAAAATGCTGTAGTCCCGTGTGCTCAGATTTGGGTGCACGTTAAGGAACCCTAGGTGGTAGAAATTTCCGGAGCCCTCCACTACGGCCTCTCTCATTATTACATGGTAATTTCGGGACGTTAAACCGCACATATCGATGTATCTGTGACTGTGGTTGTACATGAGACATAGCGCTGAAAAAGCACGTGGTCCGATCAAAAACGGCTAGGCGTCCAATTTTGATATTTTCAAAATGTTTATTGCAGTGCTGTGACGCTGCATGCATCATGCGTGTGCTTTGTTAATTATGCGGCTTTTGCTGTCGGCAACGGATGGAGGCGCCGTCTTTAAACTATGACTAAATGTAGCGATGACTAGCAGGTGTCCTGGCGTGTTACATTATATCAGACTCACTTGGTGGATACCTAAGTGATGGCAGCATAGGCAAAAACAAAAGTTACATTTTTTTATATTGCAATGGAGAAGGTTTACTTATTTTAAAATCGCAGCTGATGTAGATCTGCTGTGCACATGTTATTTTCTTTCATTTTTTTACAGCTGGATTGTCGCGCTTGATGGATTGGTAGGACGTTTGCGTACAATCTCTCTGAATAAAGCGCTTGATTAAGGAGAACTAGAGGACGACCAATCATAATTTACCCAGTGGTGAGGAAACTGATTAACCCAATCGCTATACCCTTGTGCGTATATAGCGCAGGATATTTTCTTCTGAATTTGCATGTGTAATTCATCAGTATAGTCCGTACAGCGCGTACTTTTGGCTTAGCTTATGAAGACGGATTGCGAATGAAACGCGCTTATGTAAGGATATCCGACTTTTCTCGATGTAATGCGAAACGTGCTCGAATTTAACGCCTCGAAGATATGAAAATATGCGTAATAAAACTGGAGGTGGAAAAGCTTGTTTTCTTCCGTATCAAATATGTCACGATGTTCGCTATTCATTGCTGCTCTGCACCTTTTTCTTTTTGTTTCTTCGAGGTTTGCAATCTTGTCACCTGACACGTCATCTCTCGGCTCGGATGTCGCAAGTTCTCTTTTAGCGCTCGGGCGTCATTTTGTCACGCTTTTTTGTTAGCTTTATGTTTAACCCTTGATAGGTTGACAGTTATACGTGGAAGAAGCGAGCTTGTTAATGTTCGCGTGGGCGTAATTAAGCAGGAATTACCAATGAAATCACGAAATCACTTGTACAGTTTGCCAATACAGTGATCAAAGTACATGTTTTAAAGTAGTAGTGCAGTTTTATCGTTTATTTCAATCAATCAATCAATCAATCAATCAATCAATCAATCAATCAATCAATCAATTTTTAAAGTCTACTTCGCGAAGCAGACAGACGCCGTGGATAAAAAGCTGCCCTTCGGCAGTTTGACGAGCGCGCATTTCTTAGTAAAAACGTTTACAGCAGCACTCAAAGTTAGAGATTATATAATTGATGTACATAGATTGTGAAAGGATCTATCGTTGAATTAACAAGGCAACGAACATGGTATTTCCTTTGTGCCTTTCGTTGGTGATAGCAATTGTAAGCCGCTTCCATGAAGCGGCCTGTATACGTGATATATGCATGCATGGTCCGCTTGTCAATCGCAATTTTTCCGCGACTGTTCGACTACTTTTAATGTGCAATGTACACCTATTACCTTTTCGATCTTCCCCAGGTGGTCGAAATTTCCGGAGCCCTCCACTACGGCGTCTCTCATAATGATATGGTGGTTTTGGCTCGTTAAACCCCACTTATCAATCAAATCAATCAACCTTTTCGATATCGCTGGACTCAAACAGTACTCGGCTGCGTCGTATGTGTATACCTGTCGAAGACTGATGATGTCACCCCCGAGAGAGTGGCGTTGCATTACTATTGAGGAGACGGGATGACGAAAATAGTGAATATGTCCCTTGGCGAGTGAACGTTCTTTTTTTAAATCGTGACTCGGTATTTTCTACCCACTTCAGCCATAATTCCTCATCGTCGTCAGCCACAGCATGAACAGTCGGCACGAAATTCCTTGAAAGTGTTTAGCGGACGCCACGCTCCTCAGAAGAATGACGAAAAATGGCATGGCGAATGCCGGCCTACTACCGAAAAGTTTATTATTATTATACTAGTGGGTATCAAGCAAGTGTGCTTGCAGTAGTTACCCAATGAGTGTTTTTAAAAAAGTTCTGAAAGGCCGCTCTTCTAGCTTTCGTTGTGACTGTTCTGCGCCTTCTGCGCAGGCCTGGCGTTTTTTTTTTTTTTTTACATTCGCTTATTGCGCAACCGTCAATCGCGCCTCTCAAAGGTCCCCCACATCAAGCGTAAACGCTTTAACCTTCCCGAAATTCGCGTAAACAAGCAAATTATTCGATGTGAGCGAGCGTCTTGATCTCTTGTTTTTTTTTTTTTTTTTTACCCCTTGAGCTGTTTCTGTGGGTTGTGGACCGCATCTATTGTCGGGGGCCTACTGTATTGACAGCCACAGGGCGGGCCCTGTTTTTCTTCCTCTGCCTCTTCTCCGACGTATCCGTCCGTCCGAAATAATCGAAGAGGGATCGCTGAGCCTGGCTTCCGCGGTGGCCTCTAGACCGAGCGACGCCTCGGTGACAATGACGGCGTTGCCTACACGCTCCGCCCTTCCCGAACGACGCCCGCTTTTCCTCTCTATATACATTCTATAAACGAAGTCTTTATTCCGTTCATCTCTATATAGTGTTTCTATCTTATTTGCCCCCTCTCAACCAGCCGCTTCTCTTTCTGGGGCACAGCTACGAATCGGACTTGCTGTGTCGTGTTATCTCCTTTCCCCAACCGCCGCTGCTCTATTTGGAACACTTGAGGGACGAAAGGAAGAGAGTGCTTTTCTGGCGACGTCCGAATCACCATCATCGACTCCCTCTCGTTTGGCAGCTCTATCTTTGTCTTGTTCTTCTTATACTCGTCGTCGTCTCTTTTTTCTCCCTCCCTGGAACGCGTGCTCCGAACTTTCCCCATTGACCGTCCCACTTATGTTGGACCGTTGGGGAAACCGTCGGCGCCTCCTCTGGCGTTGTTGCGGCAGCAGCGCTATATCGGCCGTCTCTTTGTTTAGTGTATATTAGAGTCATTTGCGCGTGGGGCGCCGGTCCCCGCCTCGTACGGAGTTGGGCACGATGCATTAACGGCCGTCGATACACGAATAGGAGCGGCCGTCCACGAATGCTTCGTTATTTGCTTTGTCGAAAAATTCGTGTTAAGGGGAGGCGGGTGTTTCTTCTTTAAATCTGTTCGAGCGTTTAAAAAAAGGATGAATAAAAAAAACGATGAAAATAATATGGGGCGTAGCACATTTTTCAAGTCGCTAATGCGATGTTGGAAATGAAGTATCAGACCGTGGCAGGAAATTCAGCGCGATCGATTAGCATCGGCAAATGTAATCGTTTCTCCTCAGTGACATTTGGAGCGCCTCCATTTGAGCTTTCTCTCCACTGCGTGCACGTTCATAAGCTGTACTGACTTCGTCGAAGTCCAGCTCAGCATTGACAGCTTCTTGCTCATTTTTCGTGTTATACTCTATATACTGACCTTGTATAGGAAACGGGTGTGCCCTATTTAGAAGTGATACTCTACGAAAACAAGAAAATCGCTTAAAAGCCGAGAAATGCGCCTTGCGATTTCCACCGAGGAAAAGGCAACGGGATGATGGGTCAACAGCGTGGCGTTTCTCGTCGAGTACGTCGGAATGTTTTAATGGTATACGTGCTTACCTGGCTTCCAAGACACTCCCACCGGTATATTGCTTTATGGCAGTCCCCGTGAAGCCACCTCACCCACATTGTTTTGGGGTTGCTTTCGAACCTCTATTTCATCAGCTCGGCCCTTTTCACTACGTGACCGTATAGGGGCCATTTAGGTTCAACAAACCAGCCTGCTCGTATCTGGCCCCTTAAGCGGTCCATTCTACAAACGGGACAGAATCGCTGGCCGAAGAACGGAGAGGTGGATGGACGAATCGTCGAAGCCCGACGCTGCCGCCGTGACTAAGACCCTTCCTTGTTCTCCCCCACCGTTGATCAATAACTGTTATAGCTACACGACTGATACATTCGAGCCGCTTTCCGTTAGAACCAAGCGTCGTTTGCACATAGGGACTGGTACCACCGTACCGGATCATTAGACATCTTCATGAGCCTTCTTCACAGCCCCCTTCGCAGCTGCTTTCCATTTTTCGCTCGCTGAGTGGCTTCCTAATGTGCTCACGTTTACACGCTTCATTTGTGCTCCTCTTCGACGTTCTCGTAGCAGTTGAGAAGAAAAACGTGATGGGCCGCTGCGTTTTTTTGTTACCTCCCGATGGGCTTCGCCCCTCGTTCGTTACACCGGCTTCTTTTTTCTGCCTATAGGCAGGAAAAAGAAACCTAAAACTATAGTTTTAGGTTTCTCTCCTCTGGAGTCACTCGCTGGCCGTCACTGCAGTTTTATGCGTGGGCGCACGAGAGGGCTTAGCGATGGAAGCCACTCTCGCTTCGTGTAAATCCCGTCTCTGTAAGAAGTTTCTTTAGTGCACTTTGTAAACCGTATTCCCCTCCACCGCCTCCTGCTTTTACTGCTAGCTGGCGCAGTTTGGCGCTGCGGGTTCATTCAGCTGTCGACCTGTCAGAATGCGCCACGAAAATGTTACGATCCCGTACGATGTTTTTCGTGTATCTGCGTGCATGGTGCAATCGCATTATCCTCTACTAAGCTACTTTGTCGAGATGTGAGCTTCTAGGTTCTATACTGTGTGTGCTATACTATTACATAAAAGAGACTTACAAGTGGAATCGAAGCGCGATTTCAACCGAAGTAAATGGCGTATATCCGTCCATCTCGTGAACTGCGTCGGCTTTGTGCGATAAGAGAGGGGCAGAAGTAAACGTTAAGTGCGTGGTATGGCCCATTCGCGCATGCGCGTCTTTGTATGCTTAATTATGACCCGTTAACTCGACTGCTCGACTGTGCGGCAGTTCACAGTTTCGGCCCACGCCGCTCGCTCCGATCTGAATTTAACCTGGATGCCTGCATGCTGTCTGGGCAGCTAGGAATAACTGACAAAATGAAGTTAGTCTTATATGCTCACGCTGAACAGTGTAATACGGCTGTTTTGTCTTTATTGACGTCAGCAACACGGTATTCGTAAACGACAGGACAAGCCACATCAACGAGCACGTCTGAAGACGTTGTGTAAGCTCGGACAGCTTGGGCCGTCGCCGTGACTGGCTGCACCGAGATCCTGCTGTGGAACTATACTTTGTTATATTCACCACGCACTCACGACTTGTAACATGTGCGAAATGTGGTAGAATTCGAGCTCTCGAAAGAGTGCCTTTTTTCGTGTTACGTTTAGAAAATGTTTTCGTCAAGCCGACCTCCTCCGGAGGCCGCTTCACATCTTTTTTCTTTTCTTAGGTGTGCATTCACTTCCGGGACACAAGCCGCACGTGCTCGCCTGTGAAAGGCGTTCCCGATCATCGGTGTAGCTTTTTATGTCGTTGTATGTAACTGCGTTCTGCGTACCCTCGGCGGCTACGAATTACAGTGCCTGTCCATCGCGTAGTGTCGGCGAGGGTCTGTGTCTCCTGTAGCCTTTTCTCTGTATAGCTTCTTGTGAGCATCCGCCGTTCTCCTCAACATTGTCACGTGACGTTCCATCCTATATAGCCATCCGTTACCTCTTTCGCACCTTCTTCCTTCCTCGCACGTCTCTGCGTGTACAGAACTGTTGTTTTCCTCCGGGATATACGAGAGTGTCTTCGTCCTTTCACCCCATTGTCGCCTTGTGCGGGATGATTTCATTTGCAGTGACCCTGCCACGCCGCTCTCGCCACATTCAGGCACCACGGCGGCTCCAGTGTGTACAAACACTGCCTGCCTGTTACGCGACCTGGCTACACCAAGCGCTTGCTTTTGCGGCGCCGACGGAAGGGCGCTGTGTTCGTATATATCAGTATTCTCTTGCGTTTTCTTCCGTATAATAGCCCCGCGGCAATGACCGCGTCATCGCCCTCTCGCCGTCCTCTGGTTTGGTCTTTGACGCTGCTGCTGTTGCGGCGTTTCCCGTGCCATGCATCCGAGCCATTTGCCTTCCCGGCCGCGTCTCTCGCACTATACTCCCTCTTGAGATTTGATTTGCTTACGTCGGGCGTCCGTGGCAGCTTGCCGGCTGCTTTGCGTCTACCAGTCGGCGCCGCGCCGCTGAACGTTATCGCGCGGAGTTTCCACCTCGTGTCGCGCTGCTTTCGTCGGTTTTCTCATTACATCTTCGCCACGCTTATTATTTTGTCGGCGTGCGCTGATTGCGGAGAGCGCATGAATTTTATGCGCGTTTGGTTCGCCTCGGGGCTATGCCTAGGGCCTATTGACGCATTTTTTGATGGTGGCGGTAGGTCGTGTCCCTTGAGGAATGGGGCCTTGGCTCTGCCTAATTTATCTGTGTCGTTTTTTTTTTTCGTCTGGCGTTGTACATAATTTTTTTCTCGGTCGTTGCTGGTAAATTGTGTAGGTAGGCGTCCAAAAAACGAGATGTACATGCGTTTGCTCGGCGGAGTTTGTTGATATATATTCTCGCTGTCTCCTTAGAAGAGTCATCGGTATTTCTATTGTTAGATTCCGAGCCCGCGTATACCAAACGCCTTGACAGCCTTGGAATGCAGTTTGAGTGCTCGTTGCATGCTTGATCGTGTTTGTGCGTATTTTTCATTATTACAACGCCGAAATTTTGGCTACGAAAAAGAGGTTGTGACATCTCCATTTTACCTTAAATATTTTTGGAATAAGCTGCGGAACGACAGCGTTGTTCAACAACTGCAGCGTAACGTCAAAGTGTTGATCTCCGCAGTGGTAACCATATATTGTTTTGCTAGTTTTAATGGCAAACTGTCTTACTTGCGTTTCTTAATCTAAAGTTTAATCATGGTTTGACTGTATTGCCCATTTAGGCTGGAGTCTATGCGGGCTTCAAAATAAACTGATTCTCTACTCTAGCGAGGTACCGTGGACTTGATTATACGGCGTGTATTCAGTTCTGCGGCGTCGGCACTCGATAGATTGTGACTAAATTCACTGCGCTATTGTCTTGGCGCAGAGCCGAACCTCGATGCGTTAATGGAAAACCATTCGTGCTTTCGTCGAGCTTTCGATCGAAGAGCATTTTACCTTTTTACAGTACTTGTCACTGAAGCTAGGGACTGTCTATTGATGTATACTTGAGAATCATGTAAACTCAATCGAAATGACGCAACATCATACCTCTTGTTTTGGCCAAATCATTAGCGCGTGCTCAAACTGATATCGACAAAAGTTTTGGAAATGTATGTGCTATACGGCTTTGTGTCCAGTTTCGATCTTGCATATATGAGCATTAACAAGCGCACTGACCTAAATTTTCCTTCTCGCCCCGTAGCTCACTCGGCACTGCAGTGACAACGGTCCTCGCTTTGGCCGATTGTGCGGTTCCCAAACGAGCACGTATCTATGACAGACCTTGCGCACAAAAGAGCACAATTTCGATTGTCGATGCTGCGTTTTCTTTTTCTTCCTTATATGGTGTACTATATACGCGCCATAGTTCGTTACTCGTCGTTCTTGTGGTGGCGGCGTCGCCTCCTGTCTGCGTGGGCTGCCGTTCGCTTTGTCGGTTTATTGTTATACGACGAAGCTCCTCCGTTTGGTATACCACGGCTGGGACGTCCCGGAGGCAAACACACAACGCACTCTGGGCAGCGGGACTCCCGAGTCGGTGCTTGCTTTCTCCTTGCATACCTGTCATCACCGGCTGCGCAGAGGTGGGCGTGACGCTGTCTCGGGTGTTGGTTTGCTCGATTGTTTTTTTTTTTATTCTGGCATATGGCGCGGGGGAAACAATCGCTAATGGTGGTGCAGCGATATGGTGGGTCTGCCCCCTTTGTGCGGTACCTTATCAGTGCGCTCATGTTGCGTGCAGGAGAGTGCCACGGTAGCCAGCGATATAGATATTATAAGCTAGATAACGTATTTAATTACGCACGAAACGTTTTTAACGATATCGTAGGTACTTAAATGGGACATAGTTTATCTACTAGATGATGAGTCTTACATTTAAAGATCGTATTTAATCTTGAAGGGGGCAAATAAAACTATATATACGACTTTTATGGGCGTGCAAACATAATCAGCGCTGCTACAGACGATAGGAAAACTGCATGAAATGAGGCTTTAGTAGCCGTCGCTGTCCAACAATCTACATGAGATACTCCTTTGTTTCTGCGCTCTATAGGTGGCGTGGCCAGAATGAATATGTAGTTTTTAATTATGGTTTCTGTAATCGGATTTCTATAGCTTGAACTTGCTGCCGTGTACAATATTTTGTTGCAGCATCAAGTTTGTGGGCCCGATGGACAACCCAGAGCTGTGCTTCAAGGTCAAAATTGCGCCCCGCCGTGGTGGTCTAGTGCCTAAGGTAGTCGGCTGCTGACCCGCAGGTCGCGGGATCCAATCGCGGCTGTGGCGGCTGCATTTCCGATGGAGGCGGAAATGTTGTAGGCCCGTGTGCTCAGATTTGGGTGCACGTTAAAGAACCCCAGGTGGTCGAAATTTCCGGAGCCCTCCACTACGGCGTCTCTCATAACCATATGGTGGTTTTGGGACGTTAAACCCCACATATCAATCAATCAATCAAGGTCAGAGTTGCGTAGAGAGCTCGGTCCCACTCTTTCTTAGTGGTCCTGGCCACCGGTGCCAGGGGGCAACCCCCCGCGGCAGAGGGACAAGGTTTTTGTCTCGACGTGGGAGTGGCCCGCTTCGCGCTAAACACACGCACCCAAGGACTATAATAAAGTTATTCATCCATCCGTTCATTAAGTTTGTTTTTACCCGTGGGCGAACTGTAACCGTTGGGGGTATAAGATTAGATACTATTAAATATTGCGCAGTTCTTGGACGTCCGTTCAATCCGTGGTGTACACTTGTGTAAGGGAAGAAGTGCCGATGAAAGCGAATCGTTTCCAAGGGTAGAGCCGTATTTAGTGATTCAGTAAGGTCTACTGAAAGGTGTGGATGGATGTTGATGGGGTGTAGGTGTAGCTGGGCAAGCACAACACAGGGTGTAATTTGTAATGCTGGCGTGGCATTGATTGATATGTGGGGTTTAACGTCCCAAAACCACCATGTGATTATGAGAGACGCCGTAGTGGAAGGCTCCGGAAATTTCGACCACCTGGGGTTCTTTAACGTGCACTCAAATCTTAGCACACGGGCCTACAACATTTCCGCCTCCATCGAATATGCAGCCGCCGCAGCCGGGATCCGAACCCGTGACATGCGGGTCAGCAGCCGAGTACCTTAGCCACTAGACCACCGCGGCGGGCATGCTGGCGTGGCAGATGACCTATATGTGGCTATAGCGGACTTGCCTAGTCCACATGGGAAGCGCCCCTTATCAATAATTTATATCGATACAAGTTGAACGAACGTTTCCCCCCTGCCTGCCCTTCCTCATAGAAAAAAACAAAGTGAAGATAATGCACTCAATATATTTTTTCCTACAGGGCGGAAGTTTCGCCTACAAGCCTCGCTTTCATTTTTATAAGCTCTCTATACCTGGTGCGTATCATCTCGATGATGGGTGGTCGTGTGAGGCCCGCGACGCGGTGTTATTAGTTTATGCGTTCTTATCAGTCGAGGTTCGGACGTGAGATAAGGGGACGTCGCGGCACTGTAGCAGTGTCGGCCGTGGCCTCATGCGTGCTGGCGGGACTGCGAAAGCGGAGTTGACTGATGGCGGTCACCATTCATCATATATGAGTGCACGGCGCATACGTGCTCAGTGCGTGTGCTGATAGGGAAAAGTCACGTGTACACACGCACTCCAGCTCTGTCTGCGGCCGTTCTGCGCGAAGACCTGCTGAATGGCGTGCTTGGCATTTGAGTGTGGCTCGTGTACATATCCGTGACCTAAATGAAAGTATTGTTCCAGTATTGCACAAGTTGTGAGTTGGCTTATGTTTGGAAATAACTCTAGATCGTGGTTGTGGAGGTGTGTTGCTGGTCACATTCGATCTAAAGTAGAACATCTGTGAGGAGGAGGAAAAAACCTTTATTGGTGCTAGCTGTGCCAGATAGCCCTTATCCCCACTGGGCTGGTTGACATCCCTAGTCCGGGACGTCATTAGTCGAGGCCGCCACCCGAGCCCGCTGCACTAGAGTTCGCTGTTCCTCTAGTGTGGAGCTATTGAGTACACAGTAAAATTTTTTACACCCTTATAGGTGTAAAAAGGGTGTTATCGCAATTTACACCCTTTTTTCAAAATTTCACACCCTTTTTTCTTTCGGAACACCCTACAAGAAGGGTGTACAGGCAAAAAGGGTGTTGTTGAACAAGATGAAGGGTGTTAAGGGAAGGACTTAAGGGTGTACCCGTGCCACACGGGCACAGAAAATGACATTCGGTATATATAGCGAAGACACGTGCACTCAGTTCCCGAATGACATTTTTTCTCGGCGTTGCTGTTATGTCCAAAGCGAATGACATTTGACTTGATGATTTCGATCGCACCACCTTCCTAGTGAGCATTGGGTGAGTATATATAGCAATAAAAAATAAACAAGCGTTTACAAGCTTCATACACATCCAATGATAATTGAAAGAATAAATAAGCATATTACACTGCCGTTAGCTTTCGTTCATTAGTTTCTTTCACGACGTTGCAACCAACCATGGCAACTTAAGCCAAAGCTAGTCAGATCCACAGCATAAAAAGGAAATGGCGCCTGGCGCATTTATTTTACATTGCATATATACCAGCTGAAGAGAAGTTTTAAGCAGTTGTTTGAGTGATTGGTGTAAATAAGATACGCGAAAAGTTTCCTTCTAGTCGAATCAAATGTCGTTTTATATTTCTCAATCAAATGAGTCCTGGCGATGACATTAGAGGACGAACGGCATTTGGGCGATTGCGATTTCGTTCATCCGTGATGTGGCACCACGCGAATGGCCTTCAATCTGAAAGCATTATAGGAGATAAATGCCATTTTTTCTGCCCGTGTGGCACGAGTATTAAATGCATCCATGCTTACATATTAAAAAGACTTGAGTGGAGCAAAGTGTATGTTGTACTGCATTTTTTAAGATTATGGTGTCATCGACACCACACAAACAAGGAAATCCTTTATAAAGCCATGGTCACAACGTTATTTTTTGTAATATCTTTATTTTCATATGAAAAGATCATGATATACACTTTTTGCTTCGCAGAAAACTGTACAAGAACAATCAAGAAAATGCACAAAAAATGAACACACACTCGCAAAGGTTCAACATGTGTGTAAATATTTTTATATTTACATGTGGAACAAATTTGGTATCGAAAGAAGGAGAGGTACTTTTGAAATAATTTTTCTACAAACGACACTCAAACGACATTCCGGAAAGTTCAAAAGGCTCAAATTCAACAGCCACGACGAGCGCACGCCGTTCTCACGCGTTACTCGAATATAGGATGTGCTTGATCAAGAAGGAGACGCCGCCATTACCACTTCCTTTCGGGAGCGCTGTTAGCACGACGACGGCTGCTGGCCCTTCTTTTTACTTCTTTCTCCGGCGGCCGTGGCAGGGCACAGCGCCTTCGGGAAGAGGGGATGAAAGATGTAAGGAGACGAGAGAGAAAGAGTGGCAGCGTCTTTGGAAGGTTACGTTCGCTTGCAAGTGACGACTCCAGCAGCAAACGCGTCAGAGAGGTCGTGTCCATGTAAGCATGGTTTACCCCCTGTCCCTCTCCGCCCCCTCAAATTCAACGAAGAGAAGCGAGCGCTGGAGGGAGATACCATTGCATATAGAAGGTGTGATGCTTCCGCACTTTCTCGGCATCTCTTTCCACACCCGCAAGCTTTCACTCCTCCTCAGTACTCGTGAGTGCGCGCCATTTTGATAACTGCGCCGTTGAAAACGTGACTATCTGCGCCGTTCGCAGAGTGCTGAAGCGTTTGAATAGTATTTGGCGTGCATTTTCTTCACTCGCGCTGAGGACTTTGGAACGTCAATTTTGTGCGCTGCGTCATCCGAGATGCCGCCGATCCGTTGTCTGCTGACTGTACCGCACATTCAGATAAAGCGGACGTACCACTTGGAAGAAGGTTCCGTGGTCGCCCTCAAACATGCGATTGCCACATGTCCTGTCCTTGGGTCGCAAGTTCAACTGTCTTGCAGCAACTTTCAGGTAAGTGACTGCTTATTTGTTCAACTGTGTATTTGTTGAGAGCGATAAGTGCTTTTAATCGTCGTTGAAAGCTGAGGCCCGTTTTTATTTTTTATTTTTTTGCTGCGAGTTTGCGTAGTTTCGTATTTAAAGGCTGGGGATGTGCGCTTCTGTACTATTGTTAGTGGGGTCCGGTTTGCCGAAACAGTGTTGCTAAGAGGAAAACTAAGCGTGCAAGTTTTTGTATTATTTTACAACTCATGCGTTTTTATTGTCTGCCTCATACATGTGTACGCGTGCCCGAATTGACAGTATGTCGAAAGGCAACTACATGTTTCGCGTATCGACATCGTAGCTAGGCCTCACTGAAGGCTTGTCAATGGTCGCAAGCCTTGTGTTCACGTTCTGACCGCATTAACCTCTCCTTGATGTAATTTAACTCACCCCTCCCACACACCACAAAAAAAAAAAAAAAAAAAAACGTGTTGATACTCGAGACAACATCGGCTGCGATGTGGCCGAACGAGTTCGCCGTGCACTTTTGAACTTAGTTCGCTGAGCATGCGGCTGAACTACACTCGCTTCAACAAAGTTCGTTGATTTTGAACGGTTGGCAGCGCACACCACTTTTCATAGAATGCACAAATAAAGCATGAGAACGTAGTGAGGCGCTTGCTTTAATATTTTCAAGAATGTCACTTTTGTTCTTATCGTACACAAACCTGTGTTATCGTCGATCTAGAGTGTATTGTAAGTTGGAGCGCTCTCGAGTGTTTTGTATTGTTGAATTAACATATATAGCGTGTATGATGCGAGTTGTGGAGTTGTCTCAAGTGTACGTGAGGAGAATTGCATAGTGAGGGGATTAGTCGAAAATTTATTTCGAGTAAAGATGCCTGTGCGTACCTGCGTGCGTGTTTGTGTGCGCGTGTGTGTGTGTGTGTGTGTGTGTGTGTGTGTGTGTGTGTGTGTGTGTGTGTGTGTGTGTGTGTGTGTGTGTTTGCAAGGCATTCCGGAGGCCGTGTCTCCAACAGGCCATGCGTGCTGGCAGCTGAGCCGTGTCTTCGCGATCTAGGAACATACAGTAGCGAACAAACCCTCATACATCTTTTTCAGTTCATTGACAATATACGGGGTTGGTTTGCAGGTAATGGATCCTCTGTTCAATGAACTTGTCGACCTCGCTACTGAAGACAGCATACCCGATATGTCGAAAATCGTTCTTATGGCACAGCAAGAAAGTAGCGGGAATGAAGCGCCGTCATGTTCATCGTCACAGGTAAATTTTCTGAGTTTTACGTTCTTATTGTTTAATATTATTAAGATTAAATGCTCTTTTATAAATATTTAAATTATCAGTTATTTAGTTTTGATGATCAGTTGCAACTGTTGGCGCGAGTGATTTTTGGCAGCGAGAGCAAAACGGCACGAAATGTCTGAGTTTGTTATCAGCTGATGTCATTCTAGAAGTCCGATGTTAAGTCCTAACGCCTGATGCTCTTCTCTAGATTAGTTATCGAATATGGTACAAATCCTTTGCGGATGTTACGATCTAGCTGCTTTTTAAGTTTTACCGGCTTATGTTGATTTGAGTACATTTTGTTGGAATATTACTTACGGCTAGGGACACGTATGCTGTGGGTGAAAGAGGAAGTGTGATTGTGAGCAGCAAAGCAGGGGGACTTGAGTCAAGCACAGTGTTTCTTCGCGGAAGGTGCGGGTGAAATCGGTGTTGTGGAATAGCAGGGAATGAATTAATAAATTTTGAAGTATTTTATTTGAAGTATTATTTAAATTAAAAAAATTGTATTGAAGAAATTGTTTTATTATCTGCGCTTTTCGCACGCTGGCATGCAAGACCCTGGTTATGTTTTTTTTTTTTTTGCGTGCGACACAAACTTGCGTGCACTCACGCAATTTTAGGAGGGTGCCTTTTTTTAACCATTGCAGTTTTTTTTAAAATAAAAAGTCTATGATACGCTGGTTCCTGTCGTTTTCGCACAAACTAGATGGCGAAGCGAAAATAACTTTCTGCAGCTAAAATGACGACCACGTGACAAATTTAAAACTGTTCAATTAGCATTTTAATTTTGGGCTTTAGTGCCGTATATATCAAAGTTCTAGTGGGAAATCATAAGTAATCGCACCTGGCCGGCACGAAGCACAGCATAATACCGAAATGACCCGTGGAGCGGAAATGGTGAAACTTAAATGGAATGGTGCGCCAAAGCAGAATCTGGTCGTAAAAAGTCTGCAAACTTCTTAAAATACCCAAGTAGACAGCTTATCATTTGTCTAAGATGGGTGGTCCTGATATTTTCCGTTCTGAAAATATAAAAAGGCTAAAAAAACATTTCACTTCTCTGCAAAAAGAAATGGCAAAGTGTCTGCGCCAGAGGTTTATTCTTAGACAGGGGAAAAGTTTCATTGCAGTTTTCTTGTGCACAGTGCATAAATAGTAGGAGGAGAGCGTGTACCAGTTCATGGAAATGCCGATTTTTGCTTGCACTACCAGGTGCAATGAAAAGCTTAAACCAGCTCTGCCGTTATTATTGTAAAATACCTACCACCTCGTCATTGCAATGTATGAATACCAACTTGCCGCTGCCCTCTATGCTATGCATTGTATCTCAATATTGTATATTGTGCATTCCCACCCCTGAAACTGCCCGCGAGGGCTTACAGTAATATAATAAATGATGGCAGTGTGAGCTATAGCAATAGGTTTACAGTTTCTAGAATGTGTTGTGAAAGACTGGCGTGTATTTAAATATCTCCATGCTATAAGCAATATCTAGTACATTTACTGACCAAAGTAATAAAAGATGGAGCTCTCAATTATCGTAACACTGCAGCTTTACGAAATACAGCTTATTAAGTTGCCCTTGCTATGTTATTACTCACTACTCACCAACTGCTAGCGAAGTACCATTGAACAACACTGCCAATGGCGTGCAGCGGAGTTCATTTTGTCAGATGCATTATATTGTTTTAATCTCCCAGTTAAACCATAGTTATGCTGCACACATTGAAATTGTTGTTAATGATAGATATCACATCTGTAATGCTAAAACACAAGTTGTGTCTTTTAAAGTGCTCTAAACCTGTTTTTTAAACTGTACAGAATTTGAAGTAAGCCACTCAGTGAAGTCTTATGCATTTTCACTTTGCCTATACAGGACGACATGCCAGCAACGCCATGTGTATCTTATAATGGGGCCGTCCTTGAAGATGCAGAGTTTTTCTGGCTGATGGTAGACCAGACAAAGTGTTTTCAAGTGACTAATGCAGAGGAAGGACTTGTCGCAATTATGTGTGCAAACTGGTTGTTCAATGTTCAATATGCTTGTAAAGCGTTCAACACCCTTGTCGTCCTCGAAAGATTTTTTCTTGAGCTCGAAAAGACAACACCAAGATCTGTTGTTGCGAAGTTCTTAAACATTGTCGT
Organism: Rhipicephalus microplus; assembly: GCF_013339725.1. Taxonomy (NCBI): domain Eukaryota; kingdom Metazoa; phylum Arthropoda; class Arachnida; order Ixodida; family Ixodidae; genus Rhipicephalus; species Rhipicephalus microplus. The sequence goes on from NC_051165.1 coordinate 132,460,278, forward strand.
AAAATCCACATAGTCATATGATAATGCCATATGGTAATGTTCTTGCACATTTGCCTTACTGCATATTTTTTATGTTTGATTGTATTAGTGATTGAAAATTTATTGATTATTATTGCCGTTTTTAGTGCCGCATTAATTTATTTTGCATTCGCTTCACAAGTCGTGCATGTTTCTCCTTTTGCATAGCCGGGCACACATGCTGTCAAATAACCCATGGTCATTGAACTTTTAGTTATTACCATATTACATTCCTGCAAGACAGAACTATTGTGCAATAGTTTTTGCTGCTTGTTTGCTAATCTAAATAACATTACACTGCCTTGGTTATGGTCAGATTAGATTATGTGGGCCATTATGATATAATGCACATTGCAAGAAGCATGTGTAAAATTTTGCAATAAATGTAAATAATTTAGAGAAAAACTGCCTTGTGGTACTTGTTCTTGATATTTAGTCTGCACAAATCCATATTTATTTCTAGAATGCATCAAAAACAGATTTCTTTAAAAGTGAGAGCGATGCGCATCTACATAGCACTGTTGTTTTTATATATGCACAATATTTTTAACTTGGTAAGACTGAACCTTGATTTAGCCATGCCAGGTTTAACTGCAAATTAAGTTGCTGAAATATGTGTATTCTCTGCATCCTGTAATAGACAGGCACACTGCTTTGAGTACTATATATATTAGCATGTGCCGTGCATACATGTGCCGTGCATACCCGTTAGTGCTCTGTGGAAGTCGATATATAGCCATGGATGTTCGTGCACATATATATTGACTTCACCCTGCCCTGAAGCGGAACACTGCAGCGCACGCCTATCGATATAGCAGAGGGTGCACACTTTTCCAACACCCTTGAAAAAGGGTGTTCCAGTTCAAAACACCCTAACACCCCAATTTTCATTTTGCTCGACACCCTTCGTCTAAGGTGTTCACATAACACCCTTTCAGTAGGGTGTACCTGAAAACACCCATAGGGTGTTCCTCTGGCGACAAGCCAGTTTACACCCTTAAGGGTGTAAAAAAATTTACTGTGTAGGGTCGTCTCCCAGTCCTCTTTGGTGTGGTTGGGAAAGGGGGTTAATTTTGGGTTCATTTGGCAGGCCCAGACCATATGGTAAGTGTTGGCCACTTCCCCGCAGTACTGGCACTGCCCACTTATTTTAGGGTCATAATATTTTAGTATGGCTGGACAGAACATCTGTGAGAAACATTGTCGGGGCGCCCAGCATGAGGACGGCACAAAAGGCGTTCCCGTCTTCGGGGTGCGTGCGCACTTTTCACTTCACGTGCAGGTCAGTAGGGAGGCGCGGAAGAACCGCTTTTCGCCTTAAGTATATCTATAGACTGTACGTACCAGGATTTTCACCGCTCGCAATGAGTAGTCATAGTCGGTGAGCGGCTGTGGGTCAGATGTAACGAAAAACGACGATGACGTCAGGCCTGACCTTCTCGCATGCCAGCATTCAATGTTCGTTCACACTGACTGTTTGTGGCACGGGCAAACGTTTATCATGCGTACCATTTTTTTGCGTTTGAAATTTTAAACGGAAATCATGATTTTGAGATCCATCGACGCGGTGGTCTAGTGGATAAGGTACTCTTAGAAGTACTTGTTGTTGGGCTAGTTGGTTCGTCATACTGACGGGTAATTCTAGACGCCTAAAGCACCACAGGAAGAAATAATCACAGAGAAAGAGCGTCATACTCGCAACTGATTTATTTGCAGGAGAAACGCAGAAAATATATAGCCGCACACGCATGTGCAGAGCACACTACTTCACCTAGTCACATGACCACAGATATAAACTGAGTACGTTCAACCGGCATATCTAATCAAGCAACGAAGCGGAAAAAATCAAACTCAGACTTGCGCAAGACGACTGACGTGTCACTTATACACAAGTCACCTTTTTTCTTTACCCAGAACGCTTCCATTATTTCACGGGCCAGAGTATCTAGGCTTTTGGCGAGAACAGAAACGCTTGAAAACCTCGCCTCACAAGAACAGGAACGGCAACGCGCAGGCAAATGTGCTCCATAACGCTCTTTCTCTGTGATTATTTCTTCCTGTGGTGCTATAGGCGTCTAGAGTTACCCCTCAGGATAAGGTGCTCGGTTGCTGAACCGCAGGTCATGGTATCGAGTCCTGGCTGCGGCGGCTGCATGGAGGCGGAAATGCTGCAGGTCCGTGCGCTAAGATTTGGGTGCACGGTAATGATGAATCCCAGGTGGTCGAAATTTCGGCATCCCTCCACTACGGCGTCTCTCATAATCATATGGTGGGACGTTAGACCCCACATATCAAACAATCTTTTTTGCGATACTCGTGCTTGTCAGTGATTCATGTAAGCAAAAGACGTCTAAGGTATTCGTAGAGAAAGAAACTCATGGATAATGTTGATGAAACAGCACTTGTTACATATGCGGGGAAATTCGTAATGCAGAAGGGGCAATGCGATTGTGCCGACCACCACTCACTTTCAAATGGAACGCTGAGAAATATCATCATCGCCATGATCGAGTCGACGCAAACCTTCGACTGGAAGAACGTTTCAGAATGGGCATCTTTACCCCGCTCCCGTGAGCAGGATGTATATGCGGTGCTTACATGTACTAAACGCGAGCGAGCAACGACGATGTCCAGTGATATATATATATATATATATATATATATATATATATATATATATATATATATATATATATATATATATATATATATTTCTTGCGGGCTTCTCCAGAGAGATGGTCGCACTTAACAACGCTTCCTAGTATGAGAAGCCAAAAGAGCTTTGCACCATGAATTCTGGACCTTAATCTATATTTCACAACTTTCTCGACGTTTCCTCTGTGCGACTTTTTCGTTTTATTTTCGAAAACGTGAAAAGAACCACTATATAAGACCCGGGTGCTGGAAAGAGCTCTTCTCGAAAGAAGTGACCCGCCATGAGCATGCAGAGGCGGGCTCGTACACTGATGAAGCGCCGGTGTAGTTGTAAAAGGCCCCGCTTCTGTGTGGACTCATTGCTTTTGTTCGCGCCTTTGTTTTTTTCTGTGCCGGGTAATCATTTTTTTTTACGCCGTTGTTCCCTGGTGATGCGCACTCTCCACTGATTTCTGTATCCTCGTGTGTGTCCGCCGTATTAATCCCTTGCGGCTGCTGTGCGTGAGAAAAAGAGGAAAATGAACAAAAGAAGGAAACGGCGACACTTGCCTGAAAATGTAACCGGTGGCGTCCTCCCGCTGTATACCACCAGTCGCTTTACGACCGTTTAAACGCTCCGAACGTGCCTTCCCACCGTTATCGTTGCTCTGTGTCGAGCTCTCCGGACGTGCATCTTGTTTCCCCAGTCTTTACACGGGCATGTTCTGCGTTGGAGCGTAAACTTACGGCAGAAGTATGAGTAGTTTCGTGCTTATCGAAGCGTCGTATGCTTTCTGGTTGTTTTGCAGAACTCGTGGGGTGTGTTTTGTATATAGGCGTGAGCGCGTATGTATATCAATGCACTTTTGTATAGGTAAAACTCTAACGGGTGTTTTTCACTTTGCTTTGTGCCAGCACCTGCCCAATCGTTGTGGGCTTCAGCAGGTATGCAGAAACGCGTCACGGGCACCAGGCACGATTCCGCTGCAAAGCCGGGCGACCGTACTCGCTGCGGGGTGCGTGTACTTTGTTTTTCGCGCGTGAAGCAACACTTTTTTGTGTCTTCTTGCAAGCACTTTCCGAGATGAAAGGCGCGCAGGTGACGATATATTTCAGGAAGATGTCTTCCTTGTCACTGTCGTCGTCTTCGCTCTCTTCATCTCGGTATACACAAGAGGTATGTGCCCAATTTTCCACCCCAATACATATAAACACGGGAAAGCAGCTTGTTTGTGGGGTGGGCGGTTTATTTTGTCAAACAGCTGGACGTCTAACGGTGCAAACGCAGGGGCAGAAAGAAAAAAAAAACAGTAAAAGTGTTTCGACGTTCTTTTCTTGATTCCACGCTCGGTCTGTTTGAAACTCCGCTATTTGATGAGACATGCGGAAGACATCGTCCTTAATAGCAAACACTCATGGCACCGCACTTTAGTACGCATAACGAATGTGATGCGATACGATCGAGGAGCTTTAAGGTTTCACAGAGTTTGGTGGCTTCAACGATGTAGGCACCGGAGCGGGTCAACCGTTTCGAGGTTTCTGCACAGTTCTCATTTGTTAAAGCCGCCACGGTGGTCTGGGGAATACTCCGATCGATACTAATCCGCAGGTCATGGGATCGAATTCAGGCCGTAGTGGCTAAATTTTTGATGGAGGAGAAAATACCCGAGGTTCGTTTACTTAGATTTAGGTGCATGGTGAAGTCCTCCAGGGGGACAGAATTTCCGGAGGCCTCCACTATGGCGGCTTTCATAATCATGTGGTGGTTTCGGGACGCCAAGCTTAAACAATTATTACTATAATCTTTTTTTGTTAAAGAAGTGTAACGTTAAAGCACTGTAGTCTTAAGTAGGGTGGACAACCCTCGAAAGCGGCACTATTTCCCTTATAACGAGAAATGAACGGTATACGTGCTTCCTTTGTAAAGAAAGGCGGCTTTCCCTCGACACCTGTGCGCCTCGCCGCGAAGGCGAAGCAGCAGCTTGCCTCGTCGTCTTGTCCCGCTCTCTCTCTCTCTCTCTCTCTCTCTCTCTCTCTCTCTCTCCCTTCCTCAACGCATGCTCTACCCGCCCGGGCATCGATCTGCTTGTTGAGCCCACGTCCGCCTTGAAAGGGGGTTCCCGACTCGGGCGTGTCCATCGTTCCCTTCACGCCTTCCTCTTTTTGCCCGTGCAACGCTCTCTTATTTGACATAACCTTCGTCCTTCTGTGTGTCCCTGCGAGTATTCGCGCAGCTGCCGTCGCGCTCTCATCCTTGCCGTGCCTTGCGTGTCAATCCTTATTATTTTTTTTTCATGTGCTCAATAGGTGCGATTTCGTTTTTTTTTCTTTTTTCCCCCACTTAGCTGTGGTTCTTTGTTAAGCTTGAAAGTGAAGTTGTGTCACTTGCCGGACATGTCCGGAGAAAATGAAGTGCCCGAGAAACGTGTTTCAGCGCCATAGAGGCCCCGCTACTCTGCGAACACCAGATGGTCGGAATTTCTGGAGCCCTGCATTACGGCGTCTTTCATAATCATATTTCATTTCATTTCATTTATTTACTCTCAATGCCGAAAGGCGTTACAGAGAAGAGGGGTACAATATTAAACAATTAAGAGAAAAGACAACAGCGGGGTGGTTACAAAAAGTGATTGCTGACAGTGGTTATTGTCATATCGTAGCTATTCCTCGTGAAACCCTAGTTATTATTATTATTATTATTATTATTATTATTATTATTATTATTATTATTATTATTATTATTATTATTATTATTAAACGTGTCAGCCTCGTTGATGATGTCCCGCAGACTAGGAGTGCAGCAAATTCAGCTGCCACTGGCATTAATGTCGCTTACAAATGCAGCCGCTATGCTAGCCACCGTAGTGTTCTCCCTGACCGACACCGCAATGCATGGTATGGTACGAAAACCACGAGTACGCACTCACGACGTGGGATCTTTTTGTTGAAGAGCTCAGGGCGTGTTTCGGCGATTCGGTTGCTAGAAAGAAGCGGGCTGAGCAAACACTGTCGCAACGGGCACAGCTACCAGGTGAGACATGCACCACTTACATAGAAGAAGTGTTAAGGTTGTGCAAGGTGGTCTGTGCTACCATGTCGGAAGAGGACAAAGTTGGGCATCTGCTCTAAGGGATAGCTGAGGACGTGTATAATTTTCTAATTGGAAAAGAAAGCCTCAGTTCTGTGTCCCACGTCCTTCAGCATTGCCGAACGTTTGAAACGCTCAAGATGCGTCGAATTGCGCCCAAGTTTGGTCGGCTGGCTAACGTTACAACTGTTGCCAGTGTGGACACGAATCCTGGCCTCGACCTTTTTTCTACCATTCGACAGATTGTTCGTGAGGAACTGTCCCACCGAGAAATGTCGTGTTCGACAGCTGACCATCGCGAGTTGTGTCTGCCACGCGAGGCTATGGATGTGCCTCCTTTGACCCCATGGCAACCGACGATGAGCGCGGCAACTGTGGAGTACAGCCCAGCCCCACAGTCAAGGATGACAACCAGATTCCCCGCGTCACGGTATGACCGGCGCTCTCAGCGCATGCCTCCTCGACACCCGACGTCTCGGTACGACGTACCCGACCAGTACATCCGTCACACAAGAGCAAATGATGACGCTCTATTCATCGACGAGCGACCAACGTTTCAACCTCGGCCGGTGTGCTATTCCTGCGGTGTGCGAGGCCACAAATCGCGATTTTGCAACCGTCGGGTGACTCCTCGGTATCACCAACCATCCGACTTTTCACGACCCTTCGAACAGCCTCATGGTGTCCAGCGGCCGACTGGTTAAAGATCCTCCTGATCCTCTTCTTCCTTTCTCGCTCTCGGTGACAAGTGCGTTCACCGTATACGCTTCTTTGTCTTCGTGCATGTGCGCAACAATATTGCTGTTTTGGCACGTCAGACCCGTGATTGTTACTTTTTTAATCCAATGCAGTAAGCCGCTAATAGTTTTGTTAGTCACTGAAAAGGACCTCTTATTATATTTCACAAGTAATGTAAACACTTTAGAGCGAGTCATTTCATTAATTGAAATGATGCTATTTAGCGGGTGTCATGGCTCCACGTATGTAAAAAAAGAATATTAAATATGATGAGCTGCTAGGAGTTAGATGGCAGACCGCTCACACGCTGTGAAAATGGTGTCTTATGGAGACTTGTACGTATGTGATTGGACGCGTGGCAAATTTCGAAACGCAATATAGTTGGGCTGACAGATTGTTCTGGCGGCGAATAATTTTAGCCTGGACGGCGGCGCGCGCGTGCAGTCGTTCTGCGGATCTAATTGAATTTATTTTTAAACACCCATTGCTTACAGACCAAGTGTTAACACTGTATCAAGCTCTCAAGTCGACGGTGACATTCCGAGGCCCCTTTTAGTTCATAGGCTTTCTCGTGCGTTCCACGAAACCTTTAGATGGTGCGTGAAGGTCGACGTATTTTTCCAGTACAAGACGCACGACCTGGAAGTAGTACATCTGCGTTGGCTTTCTCCTGCAACTGATTATTTTAGCAGACATTTGTTCTTGATCGAGTATTTCGTGTCCGGGATCCGTAGTAACGTTTTGGGGCATCGTGAACGGTTACGCGCCACACACATTGGGTAAATTCCGCTGGTCATCACTGGACCACTAAAAATAAAGGTTTACAGTTAGTCCAACAAATGGCGTGCTCCTCAGGGCTTATACAGAAGAGTTTTCAATGAAAATGCCCGATAATTCGGCTAAAGGCGTGCTGACACGTCCTGTACCTCCGAATGTTTGTATTGTTTCGGCTTGAGTTACCTTTATAGCGAGAGGCCTCATTGGCTCCCACTTCCCACTTCATCACCTCCTCTCTCTTTTCCGGGCCGTGTTCGTTACCTTGTGGAGTCGCCGACTGCGCATACTTTGTTCGGGGCAAGTGCAGTATACTTGCACCTTTGAATGAACCTTGTCTGCATACAGTTTGAGATTTTCGCTGACAGCGTTGACGGATGCATTTCGTGATCCTGCGCCCGACGGCACAGCTAATTATAGGCTTGCGGTCTCCCTCACCTTTACCGTCTGTATAGCCACCTAGTGGACAAGCTTCGCCTTTGCCTAAAGACTTACAGTAACTGCTGTTCATTGTGCACTTTTTTAAAGCTCCCATAATCACGCATGGTTACATGTACACTCTAAATAAAGAGCGAGTAAAAAGGGTGTCTTTTTGTCCCACAACAATAATCGTAATCTATATTGCGTCCATCCTTGCGCTATCGCCCCGCGCCCGGTACATTCCGGTCACGATCGACATGCCCATTATCAGGGTTACATTGCATTCTCGATAGGAAAGTGGCCAGCGCCGAGTTTTCAAGAAAAGAAGCGCACGCAAGCCTGATTACGATTATTGTTGAGGGACAAAAAGACACCCTTTTTACTTGATATTTCTTTAGAGTGTATGCGCGCTCCTTTAACGATAAAACACGTGATTGTTTGTGCCGTAATCCCGCGCTGTTCGTGTAAGTTATCATCCGTCTCAACCGTGGCTTCCGTGATTTCTGCCTGACTTCTGTCGCATTGTAGCCGGCAACCAGTATTCGTTCGCCCGCTTCGTGTATTCATTTGGCTAAATAGAGGTAGTGATTTGGGCTTAGAACAGGCTCTCATATTTGCACCTTGTCAGGAAGTACGGTGCAGTGAGCGCGCTTTCTTAAAGCGGCCTTTAAATCTATGTTTAAATTCTAGAGCGTGCTTCTGTTTCGTCTTTGCTGGACATCAAGCTTGACTCTCCGGCACGGGAAGGTGGAAGAGGGAGACGACGCCATCCCTCGAGCTTGATCCCCATCTCTTTCTCGTTGCTTTCCCCCCGCTCGTGATAAAAAATAGGCGCTTCGGCTTTGTTGTTGTTTAGCGCCTTGGCGTTCTTGGCGCTTGAAAAGCGTGTCGCCTGTTTGTTTGCGCGGCCTGGATTTATACAAGCGCTCGCTATGCCGTCGCCGGTAGAGCTATAGCCAGGCGCCATTCCGGCGAAGCGCCTCAAGGTGCTGTCGCAGCAGAAGAGCGTGTATAAACAGACCGGCCGTCTCTACCTAAGCGCAGGTTAAAGCAAATAACATGCCTGAGTGCTAGGCGTCGTCGAATGCGTTTTTAAGCTCTTCCCATAGCGGGAAGTTCTGGAAAGGATATATGCTAGTGCAGTCTGCTGCGTTGAAATTTAATGTGTAGCAACGACTTTTTTTTCTCGTCTGGACTATTTATTGTTCATCAACTTATATTGAATTGTGATGGTGGACTGATTACAGCGATATGGTTAGCGGCGACAAGATAGGTTTATGTCAGCTTTAGACCAAACATTGCATATGAATAACGTTTTAGAAAATGTGCTCCAAATATTTTAAACAGGGAGAACATGGATGGGATAATAGTTATTGGGGTTGCTTCTGCTGTAAAAGTATGCATTAGGAAAGTGGCTCGAGCTAGTCGACAAAATGTGTAGTTATGCAAATGAGAGTAATTTTCCGTTTTGCAGATAGTTGATTCCGAGTGCAGAAGCTGCAAGCCCGTCATCGGAAAAGTGAATCTGTAGTCTTTTGAGGACATCTTGAAGGTTGGCTCTTAAAATTCTAACGTATCATATTAAGTTGTTTTATGTTAAAGAATGTAAAGTCAACCTGCTCTGTACTAAAACCGCATCTGTCATAGGCTAAGCAATGCCTACAAGCGAAGTAACAGCTTGCTAGAGAAGCAGTTATTGCTGTTACACGGTTCGAACGAATACGGGTGGAGTTTGGTGCAGACGTCGGTCAAATCGCGATTTGGAAGCTATAGTTCGAATGCGCATATCGCGATCGTCTTGAAAGCCAATAGGGCCTGATCGATATTAAAAGTGACAGTGTACCAGCTCCGCAACCGCACTCTTTACAGCTATCAAGAGTGATTAAAACTGTTAAACTTGTAGCGGAGGAACTTCACTTGTGAGCAGAATGTCCTTACTTTCCCGCGATTTATTTTTGTTCTTTCTTTTTCTACTTTTCCGACACCGATACTTTGACCATCTCGTATACTTATTTCTATCACGAGCGTCCGTTGTCGTCCCTGAAACCCGAGGCTCCACGTGGGCTCGTGCCCAAACCTGGGCGGATATGTGCACCTTCAGTCTTAACATGCTATATACGTCGTTTCCGCACAAGCCCCGCAACATCTGTATTGTTGTTCTTTACTGAATCTCGCTTTATAACTATAGGGCGTTCTAGAGCAACCTAAAACGCTTCCCCTCGAATCATCGTAAAAATCCCCATCCTTATTACGTGTTTGCTCTTTCTGTAGTTACTCAGAGCCGGTGTCTATACTGCGCCCAGTGGTGAAGAAAAAAAACTAGTAGTATGCAGC